>VBVR01000518.1:11373-47880 GCA_011638315.1 Tetramorium parvispinum | reverse complement strand
TATATATATATATATAAGAAAATTATATAAAAAACAAAATTGCATAAGCATATATAGATTTAGACTATATAAATTTTTTTTCTATGATCTTATTATATCTGTTTTTTTATAAGGATGTCGTACATTAAATTGATGATTTTTTAATATAGATAGATAAGTTTTTGATGATAATATTAATGATAAATATGTCAACGTTATTACCTTTATCCATTTTCATTGCCGAAGCATAATTATATAAATGTATATAATTATATAAAGCATAATTATTTTATTTTCAGTTTTCAGCAGGTATTAAAACAAGTTTCTTAACCCTAGGACTACACATATTTTTTTATACGTGAATTATATATACTGGATTTATATAACGTACTATTTTTACACAACTCTAATAATAAATATACATATTTTTCAATGAATGTATTCATTAGAAAATGTCGAACAGCACAAAATAGAATTATAAATTTGAAATTTTGTCGGATCGAACAAATCTATATATAGAGGTCCCAGGGACGCCATACTTAAACGCCATAAAATGAAATGTAAGAACTGAAATTTTGTATACGAAGTGTGACTAAAATCATCTCGTTATGAATCTTTTAATAACATCGCGTTTCATGTCTCATCATACAGAGAGTAGTGCTTGAAATCAGTGTGTAATTTTCTTAAACAGGATTTTGTATAGATTTCATTATGATATAAAAAAAATTGATAAAATTTATGATATCTACTGAGATTTAAAATTGAAAATTTACATGTTACTAACTACTTTTGTTATTAATCATTCGTACAATGTTTAGTATTCATCAATCAATCGTCATCAATGTTCAGTCTTATACATTCAACTTTTTCAAGACATTGAACAAAAAATGTTAATATTAAGATAAGAGAGTTTGATTATATATTCTTTCTGGCACGTTTATATCGCTGATCATAAAAAAACATAAGTTTTATGATTAGTCAGCTAAAGCTAGTCTTATTCACATATTTATAATGCTCTTTTCTTAGAAGCATATTTATGTATAACACAGTGCATTAAGTGATGGAGAGGAAATATCTAATCTTTTATATCTCTGTCCTTCAATGCTGTTATTAGCTATCGCATATGAATGCAGTCTATTTACGTAAATGGTAATTTACGTCTATGGTAATAATATACAAGTGGCCATTAATTGATAAATTCTTTCTCTGTTTTTTTAAAAAAGATCAAAGAAATATCATAGATTTGTCCAAATATTATCTATATATATAACATCTCTTAATCATAGAAACGCGGTGCAAATCGATCTTATTAATGAAGTTAATTGCATAATGCCGTTAGAATTAAACTTACAAAGCATCTTGCATCAAGTACAGTGCGTCGTTGTAACAGACAAATGCTACAAATTTCAGAATAAGATTTTTGCTCAAAAGTCCGTTTTTTAATCAAAGACTGACAGTCTATCTCTAATAGTCTCAACAAATGTGATCAGAATATCGTGATATTTACCTAAGGAATATTCATTAAAACATTTATAACAGTGTAAGTTGAGAATACAATTTTTTGTCACGAGCTTGATGGTGATTGCAGGTGTTCAGGGCGCGCACGCCGCCGGAAGCGATGGACCTAGTAGCACGATTGTTGGAATATACCCCGTCGCTCCGCATGACGCCGCTGCAAGCGTGTGCGCATTCATTCTTCAATGAATTACGCGAACAGGGCACGCGGTTGCCGAGCGGCCGTGAATTGCCGCCGCTCTTCAACTTCACTGAGCATGAGCTGCGAATCCAGCCGATCCTTAACAGCATGCTGATACCGAAGTACATGCAATCGGCCGCCGCCACCACCGGTACGGAGGGGAATCCCGGCGGGGGCGGCGGGGGCGGAGGTGGTGGCCAGTCAGACGCCACGGGCGCCGCTGCCAGTGCTAGCGGTAACTCTAGTGATAATAGCGCCAGCAATCCCAACACCACCACTAACACCACCGCTACAAACACACAAAACACTGACCCCAGCCAATCGAATATGGCTTGAACCGCTTTATTCTATCTTCTACTTTTCATTTCCTTTTTAACGTTATTAAACAGTTGGGTTATGACGTTGTTACGATGGCATGATGAAGTAATCATCTTCTGACGAGGATGTCCACGTTGTAAATGCGATATACTGCATTGCGGAGTATATAAACATAAGATTTTCATCTTCTCTCTAGCGAGAAGTAGTGTAGTATAGCGACGCAATTCGGCGGAATTAAGGCTCCTCGCTCGTCTTCGTAAGCGTGCTGGACCAGAGGGTCCTGACTCCCTTCATCCTAATGATGATGAAATTTCGATTAATTTATAATTTCTAAAGGACGGCTTTAGAGCGTATCACTTAACAACTTATTCTCCCCGCTGTTCACTGACTTTTTCGTTAGCAGTGGCGGCTGCTTGATCGATGATTTATTAACCGAAATATATTGTTTGAATTTACACTGCATCTATAGTTCTATAAATTACAGACAAGATTTTTCTACTTCGAGATTCATTTAGCTTTATATCTGTTCCTTATTTTTTTAACGGTAAAATCACTTCTTTGTGGAACAGAGAACAAATTCCGAACTAGGAGAACATTATTTCCGAAATTATAATCACATTTCAGATTCATAAAAATGTTCCTGAAAAATTGTAAAAGAATCATTAACAATCAAACGCACAGGAAAAAAATTATATTAATCTTATAATCATATGAAATATATAGGAATAGAACTATATAGGTACACAGATATGCGAACACATAGTTTTCGTATAAATGTAATAAACGCAGTATAAATGCTCGTTCCGATTAACTGTCTGTACAATTTACAATGAGAAAAAAAAGAGAAAAAAGCCTAGGGAGCCAAATGTTTTCTCCAAAATAAGAGAAAAGATGGATGTCATAACGTACGTTAATAACCCATTTCAATTTGCTGTTTTTCGAGGCTGCGCTAAAGTTCATTTCCTCTTTTCAAGAAGGGAGTTCAGACCCACTGTATGGGCATATAATATAAAAAATATTTTACACATTGGAATAGATTATGTTTTTTTTATATGTTACAGCTGTATTTGATATAATAGATCTACGAAACACGCCGAAAATTTCGATTTGATAAATGTCTGTTTGAAGCTAGATCTCAAGATTCATTTTTGCTAACAGACATACGGAATATGTATAGATCATATTAATTTATTTACCGAAGAGAAAGTTTCAGAATTGTTTCCGAATTTATTTTATCAACTGCAAAATGTGGCATGTGAGAAGCTAATTTATTCCAGTGTACATGCGCGATAAACATTTTTGACATTATCTCTTACATTATAAACCGATATAGCTATGAGTCTTAATTTCGCTTCATTGTTGTCGAATCGAATTCAGTGTATATATACGTGTAGGAATTTGTCCCCCTTTAACTTTAAATACCGCTAAATGCGTTTACTCTAATTAAAGGTAAACTAAGAGGATGTATAATGTAATGCGTTTAGTAATGTCGTTTGCGTCGCCATCATTTTATATTTTAAGACAAATTGCGGAGTCGAAGCTCGATAAAAATAACGACTTGAGGAGAATATGAATGCTGATAATTAAACAATTAAAGGTTGCTATATTGTCTTTTGTAGACTAGACGCAATTTGACACAGCGAATGCTTAATTAGATCCTATGTATATATAAAAAATAAAATTTTTTAACCCATTGACTGCTATGTTAATACACGTCATTTATATGTGAATAACTATTTGCTTCTGTCATTTAAATAGGAATGATATCAAATTTTCGTAACAAGCCTTAGTATACAATAATGTTCTATGATAAAGAAAGTCAGTTATGAAAGAGAAGAGATTTGGTTTTCTAAAAATTTTTCATGAAATTAAATATTATTCATGTATAAATCATATAAATGATATAACAGTCAGTGTGTTAAATAGTAACGGCTAAATGCGCGATCCTAATTGAATTAAAATACAGTCGAATGCTTTTACTATGAACCTCGTCAAGATCAAACAAATTACTTTTTGTGTTTATTACTTTCTCTTCCGTTTCTAATTGAATTTTAGTAGTATACATACTGAAAATGTGCTCTTTTTTTATTTGCTTTCTTAGTTCAATATGATCACACGGTCGGATAGCAAATATAAAAAGTGAGAAAGCTAAGAAAAAAAGAAAATTCTCTTTAAAGAATTTTTAATTTCACGATATGCGGGAGTTGATTATACGGATATTCGACTGTAGCCATATTTGATTATGTCTAGACATTTCTAGACAAAGCCCAAAATTAACTTCAAAGACTACAGATAATCGTTAAAAGAAGACCATCATATGTTAAGGCATAATTTGGCAGCAAAGACAAATTACTTTATTGCTGACTTATAATTTAAATGTACATATTAAATGTACATATAACTGGTTCCTTTTTAACTGACATTTGCTAAGCACGATTTGAATTGAAAACAAACTAAATCAATGTATAATCAAATGTCTAATAATTTATTAATACAATATCGGTTGAGAAAAGCATTGATGACGATTGGAAAAAGATCATCGCACTATCGATATAATTTAGCATATGTAAGAATCGTTTCTTTTTTAACAACTGATAATTGCTAAACGCAATTCCCGTTAAATAAAATCTCAAGATATGTACTTTAGCATCTATTTATATTGATATCATCAATTTATATTGATAGTATGCGACAACAGAACTAAAACCGGTATAATTAAAAATTCAGACTTAAAAAAATTCAACGATCATTATATTTATATTCGTGAATTAATGAAATGATAATTTTCTCAAAATCCTCTCTTATGGAAAACTAAAGTGTTCATTGAAATTATACCGGTTTCAAATAATATACAGTGGACATTATTACGAAATTGGGAGAAGGAAGATAAAATTGGAAATGGACTCCACATTCTCGATTCATAACGCGAATTTCATTAAGCTGGACTATATTTCTTCGAGATTTCAGACAATCTGCAGACATTACATTCTAAAGAATGATAATATAATAATGACTATGGATACCGCGCGTGCGATAATATCAATAATCAATGTCTGCATTTCATCTCGACTAATGTCATCTTGTAGGCAAATAATTATGGACGGGATACTCTTTATTTTGTGTTCAGATTTCTAACGGATTTCTTCCGTTAATGGCTATTACTGATAAACATAGAGAAATACTTGAAATATATAAGTGTTTCTTTCAGACATAAAAACTCGCTGCGTATTAAGATGCGCTGTCATAATTGAAAAGGATATTAACTAACAAATTCGTCCTTTTTGTTGGAAGAATTAGCTAAAAAACAGACATTAATTAATGCCTACATCAATCATACCCTGATTCTTCAAATTATGTTATCCTTAAATACTGTGGTTATACTATAGCTTTTCAAATTTTTCAGCTAATTTTTTTAAATCTAGATGACGAACTTCTAATCGACTCAATGGAGCGATTTGTAATATTTTTACGCCGATGACACATCGTACATGGCGAACTTTTTGACGTGTTGATAAAATTTCTTTAATAATAAAAAAAATTTTATGCATTATACATGTCCCAGGAATCAGTTACGTGGAAAAATAATCAAAATTTAAGTTTTTCTTAAGAACGTGTGATAAGAACAAAAACTCTTAGATTAAGATGTATTTCATATATTTCAAAAATCATGGAAAAATTTGTAACATGTTAATTTTCATTTTCTAAAATTATAATTTTAAAAATAAAATAAATATATATCAACATATATATGTGTAAGTTAATAAAAGAAACATCTTTATACATAATTTAGAAAGTATATTTATTGTTGGGTTACTATTACCAGCAATTTTGCAATGTATTAATTGTTGTAAGATTTTGCAATGTATTAATTGTTGTAAGATGAAAAAGTCAAATTATTTGTTAATAGTTTTTAATGATATAAAATGTACAATATAAAATTAGGAAAAAATTATTATAAATGTATAATTCTCCAAATCTAAGAATTAAAAGTCACCTAAATCGATACTCCTCGCAGCTGCGTCCCGGGACAGTTCAGTTATTTCATCGACGTTGAAGATTAAAATTAATTTTTTTATTTTGATTGATGTATCTCGCGTTTGATTTAAACAAAATTATCGTCAATCTTCTCTAATTTTGAAGGAATACATAAAATACATTTTTCAAAATACATCTCCGGTTTTGAAAAAAGGAAAACTTTGTACAAGAAATCGTAAAATTCCTCACATGTCGATGATAGAAAAGTGAAATTGATATTCTCGCCATGTACAAATTTGAGAGAATTATACTATTTTATACAATTAGAAACAAATATTATAAATGATAATGAGATTGTGAAAATGTTACGTAAAATGTATAAATATAATTTGAAAAATTAAAGGACCAGTTCAGGTATCAGAAGCAATTTTGAAAATATTAAATGGTTTGTTAATTAGTTGTACATATTTTAAAATGATTATTTTATAATTTTGAATTGTTTATAGTTTTGAATGGTACATTTATAAATTCTCACCTTAAGAAATGACTGGCTTGATGTAAAGATTCGAATTCTCTTTTGTGTTATCACTTTGGTACAGAGCATGAAATACTTTTTCGAAAGAAATTTGGAAATAATTGAAATTCATAAATATCTATTTCTTACAGTTTGTTCGTTCACTTGCACTTTCAATTGCACTTTGTTTTTTTTTGTATTTCTCTTTAAAGCCTAAACATATCCGTTTTATTTTAAAGTGCATAAAAGTGTAATTGATAGACTCTTCGTTTCTTTCGAACGACTTTAAAACGCTATCGAGAGAAACATCGAATTCAGAGAAGAAATTAATTAGAAATATAGATGTAAAATAAGCAATAAATCTTAATACAAATACCGAATACACTTCTTGGACATAGATATATTGTTGATTATTTATCATTATTATTAATAAACAAATTCATCGAGTTTTCGTTTTAATTAATTTCTTTTTCGCTTCGTCTCAAAGCGTCTTTTCTTTATATCATCTGTGGAAAGCTTACACCCAACTTATATTCAGATAAACGGGGGAAAAGGATTCTCTGTATTTTAATATATTAGATAATTGCAAAAATCTTTCACATTTGTCAGCTTGAAGGAAGTGTGTAAAATAAAACTCTATAAATATCGAATATTGATCGAAAAGTTCGTTCATTTCTTTTTTTTTGTTTATTAGGAGCCATATAGAGAAGAAATAATGAATCTTTCGATTAATCTAATAATAATAAAAAACTATACATAACCATTACACAAAATTGCGAAAAAATTTGATCGAATTTATATTATTTGCCGATATAAAGGATGATTTATGACTCTGTTGTTATCCGGAATGTAAATCGATAATGTGTACATCATGAGTATGAAGCGATCAGATCAGCAAAAATAAGGGATCATTGATCGTTATGATACATGCACGAACTTAACAAGGGGTTTTCAGCGTCCGTTTACATACATTTACCTTGTGCAATGTTTTTTTTCGCGAAATATACAAAGGTCTTACCTCCCTAAGGCCCTGAAGATGTATGTTGGATCACAACAGAATCAAAATTATTTTAACAAATCACACTCACAAAATTAGCATTTCAAAATGCGATTTTTATAAAATTGATGTGACATTTGATTGTTTGTTGTGTGTCATAATTTGTCCATAAATAGTCGTTTCTCGTCCATCAAAAAAAGAAATTAAAAATAAATAAAAATTTCAATCCATATCAATTTTGCAAAAATTCGTATTTCGGAATTCATAGATCTATTGTACTCATGCTTGCGGTAAATGGCAGTAATTGCGCGAGATTTCTTCAGTTGAAGCGACAAATACAAAGAATCTATCGAAATTTGCTATCAGCATTTTTGTGTCTTTTTAATTATGCGAAAAATTTTTTATAGTAATTTCATTTTATCAATAGTTTGAATGATAAACACTGTTTATGCATACAGATTATTTTTGTTGGTTACGAATGCATATAACTCCATCGTCATGCTTTGTCGCATTGATTTAAAAAGCTAGCACAGGCAAAGAATTAGATACATACATAAAATTAAAGAGCTATTAAAATAAGGATAGTACATTGATACGCTTTACAAGTCGATTATAGCAATTAAATGAACGATTATTTAAATATGGAAATTTTTAATTAAAATGATAGGGAATCTAAGGACATAGGGATAGAAAAAAATCGATAAAGGGTTTCTTTTTTTTACGAATACGTGCTCCCGCTTGCGACCTAATGATGCGTACTAATAATACTCTACATATAAATCACGCAATAATACCACTATCATCAATGTCGGTGCTGGACCAGAGGGCGGGGCGACAGTAATAATAGCGTATGCCAGGATGCTTCCTGAAGAAGAAATATTAACAGTTCAATGTTTCTTTGTAGCAATTTTCATTGCAAGTTTCGCAGAACACTTTGTAATGAAAGGAGAGAGACGTTTGATTTAGATTAAATAGAATTTTAATTAATTAGAAAGGTCAATAATTTTGGATATTTAAACTTTTAAAAAAGTAAAAGTGTTATAAATATCAAATACTTCAAATTTTGATTCTATAATAAAAAACTTTGCATTATAACAGTTTTAAATTTTTAATCTAAGAAGTTTAGTTGAAAGATTTTAAATAAAAAAGCTTAAAGTTTTCACTTTCCGAGCATTCAACGTCTATCGACACAAGGCAATACTGTTAAACATCGAATCAATATGTGTTTAAATGGTCCAGAAACATAAATTTTACGATCGTCAAAATGCGATTTTTTGCATCTTTATGTGTGCAGATATCTCTAAGTCAATTCTCCCGTATCTATTAAATTCTGCCCGTGGCGATCAAAAAGACGCTCAAGAGTCCAAATCTCTCGTGCAGCGACATTGACCGGTTATTCATTATCATGGCGCCAGACAGGAGATACTCGTGACGTACTTATGCAGTTTGGGGAGTAATGAACGTCCTTGAAGACCGGACAATTTTCTCCATCGAATATATTTGTCGGGGTCTCAAACTCGATCACTAACAACGACCTATTTTGAGCAATGATCTTTGTTTGGAATTGTGATCAATATATTTCTGCTTTTGAAAAATATTCTGAATTTTGTAAAAAGAAAAAATTGATAACTTTATGAAAAGTATCTTGCCAATAATACTTATATCTTGTTTGATTTTTGTAATTTGTTATCTATTAATTAATAGTCAATCATTAACGGAAATATATATTTCAATTCCTTACGTATAATTATTTATTTAAAAGATAAAGTTTCTTGCTGTTTTTTTATAATATTATTGTATCGAATTGTCCAATAAGGCTAGCTTCAAAACTCTTCCGTGTCTTCGAGGCTGAAATTTATAAGTAACGGTAATAAATCTGTCAAACAACATATGTCGAATATCGTTTTATAAAACTTCCGTGACGCGAGTTGGATGAAATATATGCAAATTACACCATGTTACGGTATCCTTGTCTTGGCAAATCAATCATACTTAGTCTACAACCATAATTTATGTACTCACGAAATTTTTTCGTCGCTTAAATGATCGATGTTGTTCAATCAATTTGGACGTTCTACTTTGAATAAACTTCCAATCAATTGCGCTAAAATCTTTAACAAATTGAGTTTATCTTTTCTAATTATAAATTTTTCCATCATTTTTAAATGTTTAGAACTCTTTTAATATGCTTTAAAATGCTCATAAAAATGAGAAATTACTTATAAATACGAAATACAAAAGTAATAACAATGTGAGGTACTTTTAAATATACATAAATTTCCTGTAGCTTTTAAATCTTTTACAAAATAATTTTACGTAACCAAACATACTTAAAAAAATTTTTATACTGTTTTTTCAATCGGTCATACTATGATGCTATCTAAACGTACAGATGGAACCAGGTAACCGTCACCTGACGCAGGTAGGAGCCGATAAGTTAGGAGAAGGTCTTACCGCTACACGGTCGGATTACCGATACGGTGTGCTGGATTTAGAAAGAGGAATGGCGTTCAAAGGAGCAACCGCTGAGGTTTCGACAGCGAATAAACATGGTCACGCGACTCCGCCACTCGATATAGCGCCGGTCCACGCACGCCGCCCGGTCACGCTTCTTATTGTGCAAATAATTGAAACACTAATCCCCTTTGCCCTCGCGTTGACAGTCAGGACGTGATCGGACATGGCGCTATTTAAGAGTGCGTGCTCGAGAGGGTGCGACCCCGGAACGGGATGAACGCCGCTAAAATGGAAGCGCAAACGCACTCATCCCGCGGGGGTACACGTGACACTTTCGCTTTAAACTATCGCCTACGATAGTTTCGTATATTTGCTAGCGCCAGAAAGTACTTTAGATTGAATTGCAATTGAAAGAGTGAAGACCGCTTACATGATTCTAAAAATGAAGAATTAAATAGGATCGATGTGCGGAAGATAGATAGAAGATCATGGCATGGGTTTTCGAAGTTGAAAATATACAAAGTTAATGAAATATGAAAAAGAGAATGTACAGAATATAGAAATAAAATAAAATAAAATATTTCAGTCTTATCTTTTTATAGAAAAATTCAGGGATCAATGATTTATTTATTTAATTTAAACATTTAGAATTCCAGAAATATTCTATAATTCAAATATATAATACAAAAAATTTTGCACATGATTCAGAGTAAATGAATTTTAAATTTTATCTTAATTGAAGAGACTTTAGAATAAAAGTAAATGATAGATTTTTAATATTCTAAAAAATTATATAAATTTTACATTAAGATTATTTTATAAGATAAAATCAACACATTACAATACATTTTTAAACCAGTATAGGATTTTATTTTTAAAGTCTGTCTCTTTCATTAGATTTTTAATAAAAATTTCAAGTTTTTAATATTTCACCATTCTGCGGTTCACAGTTCGAAAGATTTAATAACAGAGATCGCCGATAATGTATACAAAGCGGCTACAAGCCGGCACGATTCTTGGTTTCACGACGCAAACAATCGCTAAGCTAGGTAAATGCGGAGGAAACGGCTTCTGGAAAAGGACTCTGAATGACCACCTACGAAGGATAACGAGCAGGAAATTAGTGGTGCGTGAGGGTACCAAGAGGATGTACTACCTGTGCGCACCTACCTCTCCCCATCACAACGGGGGGGGGGAGTATCCACTCAATGGTGAGATAAAGAGGGAGGAGAGAAGGGAAGCCGGTATATCCTTCGTCCCTTATACGACTCGTTACTCCTCCCACTCTCTTATTCCACAAACGAAGAAGGATCTTGCAACGCGATCTGGTACAAAGGTAGTCGAAGGTATTCAGCCAACGTAGATCCTTGATAAAACATTGAATGCTGCGTCCATTCAAAGCTTACCTACCCCTCCGCCCCTCTTCAACAGCCGAACCTGTGTCCTTCTCCCGTGGACTCCTTGGGACGTACGCCCACAAAACGAAGTGGAAATGTCGTCGCATCTCTATCCGGATCTCCGGCTTGGCGACCTGGCTTGAGATCCGATCTAACGGCTGCTGCATGGTATAAAGACGAGTGAATTTCGACGACAGTTTTTCAGGTCACTAACAGTAACACTGACAATGGCATCTCTATCTTACACATAGAAAATCTACTTAACGTTGTATTCCAAGCGATGTGTATACAATATTTTTCTCTTTATATCGAGGAGCTAATGCAAAAACTTTTAATAACATTGTTTAATGACATTGTTGAAGGATTTGTATACGATATTTGTATACACATTAAAGGTCATGTAATAAAGCTTTAAAAATTGAGGACCTTCAGATATTATAAATATTACATTCCATTATGTTATATGCAATGTATTTCTTCACTGCCATTTCAGTTATCGACTCAGTATTAAATTCAGTATTAAAATGCATTAACTGCCTCGTAAAAATATGAAGCCGTAAGAAGTTTTAAAATAATGTCGTACAGAAATCTTATCCGTCTCGCGGGAAAGAAATTCTGTAATTAAAGAAAGATCTGTAATTAAGCTGGCCTGCTATTACGGCGGTCGCAATAAATTTAGTCAGTCCATAAATATCATCTGAGCAAATAGTAATTAAGTGGCGATTCTGAAATTTAGTTTCTTTTTTTATTCTCACGTACGCGAACGCGGCGACACGCTCGGTTCATCGGTGATTATCTCACGTCCGGCAATTAAAATTGCGCGGCGAGATAAGCGAGCTTCCATCGTATTGCTGTTAACGCGCGCCCCGACACTCGTGTCTCGCTAATTAAGTCCCGACACCAACGAACACTTTCCATATTTTATCACTGACACTGCGCATCATCGGCGAACCATAATGGAGGAGTAATTTGTCACATCGAGCAGCGGCGCCATACCAACGTCGGGCGCAGTGTCGGGGCTTAAGTGATTTGTCCTTGCCACCCCGAGGAGCCACCATTATGCGCCGTTATGAATATAGACGTACGATCGTTGGCAAGAAAGGGAAGATCGCTTTTCGTCCAAAAAGGATCCGCTAGGCAAAACGAAGACCTTAATGTCGGATGTTACTTGCGCTTACAGACGAATCAATCATTGCCCATCGCTAATTCCTCGGAAAAATTTATCTTATTCGATTTTAACGTCAATTATTCCTAATTGAAGCTATGTTTATTTGATGAGACCACAAATCTTTTTCTATCTTTGTACGGAAAGTAATATAAAGAAATTAATAAAGAAATAAATAAATGAATAAATAGTAAATGGATGAGAAAATATTAAAATTACTAAATGATATGTAATGATAAAATAGATAAGATAGGACTTTTATACAAGACTTGTGACATAAGTAATTTTTGGAAAACGGATGGAAAAGTTATATTCTTGCGGTCTATGAAGATTCTCCGAAATAGTTTTGCCGCGTGGTATTACAATATTATTGTGATACTATGATTGTTATAAAAATTATATAAACTCCCATTTCTCATCCCAATAAACGTTTCTGCGAAGAATTGACTAAAAGGCGGGGAGAAGTCCGACAAACTTTCCCACAAAACTCTCCTGGAAGGCGAAGATATGCGGGCCGTTGTCGGCCAAGATGTTTTTGTCTTTCAAGTACCGAAGAGGGCTTTTCCCGACTGGAGAACTCCCCGACCTCGTACGTATTCACACATACGCGCGCGCACACGCGTGCATGCTATTATTTCTCGAGCCCTCCGCGAAGTACTCCAACCCTCGCGACGGCTCGCACTTGCCCCCGGCATCCTCTCGTGCTCTCTCGCGAGACAAATATTTATATCGTGAACACCCGCTGCGCGCCATTGTGGAATTCGTGTCGGCTACTCTTGCTCCGATTAATTCCTAAGTGAGAGACCGTCTTCCACCTTTGTATTTTCATGCGAATGCGAATTTTCTCGTTTATTTTATCAACATAAATCCGATAAATTTGACCTATTTGGGGGAAATACTGATATGAACATAAAGAAATCATTAATATTCTCTGAATAAAGAAGTAAAGATGCATGCTTTCTAAAAAACATGAAATATACATAAATTATTACTGTTTTAGTTTTAGAATGCTAGTCATGTAGCAAGATAGCGGATATTATAAAATACATTATACACTATTTTAGATAAACTCTATTGAAATTAGTACAGTATAGTAATTCGCCAAAGTTTAAAATAAAATATATCACGATTTTTTTCTCTTTATTAATTTATGCAGATATTTACGTGATAAAATTACATCCTTCTGCATGTGAAAAAGAATAAAACAATTTTAAATATAGAGAATTAGAATTAGCTTACAATTAGAAGCAACTTAAATCCCATATACGAAGATAGTTTAACGGAACAATTTACTCTATTTTTACATTAATTCGATCGCAATTACAAAACGCTCGCTGTGATATAATTCGCTCGATCTGCTTCGTTGATGCGTTCGTGTATGTCGATTGCTACGTGCACTCGAGCGTGGATGGTATCGCGCGTCATCAGCTAGTTGACTAATGAGCTCCATATGACGATTGCACGGCACTGCGGCACCGCGAGTTCTCATGAGCGTTCATGTGAGCCACGTGTGCGGAGGCGAGGGTGAATGCGTGTAAGCGGGTTGCATGACGCGCTCTACAATTTCCACCGCAACTTCGTGCTCAGCGACGCTAAAGGCATGGTGCCTCCCTCGTATTTTTTCCGTCCGACTCTTTACGGTTTTCGATACGTGACAGTACGATAAATTAATATTTATCGATACATTGTTCTTCGCAAGGGAAACGATGAGCAATAACATATAAAGCATCGGTGCGCGACATTTCTTTTTGCATCGCGCTCTCTACATTGCGTTGATTTAGTGAATTATATTCTTAAAAAAGGAAAGAAAAGCAATAGATAGATAAAGAAAGCAAAACGAATAGATAGATATTGTAGAATTTTCAATCTACATTATAAAAATCACAATTGTATATTTAATGGGATTATATCGAGTCTATCTCATAAGTAGCTATGATACCGAAAGTACCTTATCTATTTTGGCCTCTTCGCGATTAATAATGAATCGTACTGATTGATAGAAGAATGATAGATAATTAAAAATCTGATATCTGTTGCTAAAAAAATCACCGCTAGAATCAGCAATTCTCAGATGACAATTTTAATTTAATGAAATTATTATTTTGTGCCTTTTCTACAGGTATTCCGCTGAATATTTGGACAATATTGTTTCTATAGATTTCTTCTTAAAAATTTTTTATGAACAATTAAATAATTAAATTTTCTACCAATAACTTCTAATCTCGTATCAGTGGCTAATCATTTCCTTGAAATTACATTAGAAAGTCCGCTTTTTTAAGCTTTCTCTCTAAAGATATTTATGATTTATTGATTCAAGTTTCTATGACGTAAGTCACATCTAAAAACTTAGGGTCAGTAACAACAGATAATAGGTATTTCAAGTTGATAGCCGATATCAGCGTTATCATGAGGAAATGACCTAGACGTCTGGATCAGGAGAATAAAAAAATGTCATATAGTACATTTCTCCAATGTTTCAAAGAATATCTTTATACAGTATCGATTTAGATGAGCTATGTCTATAAGATCTTCATTTTAATCTTCTAAAAACAATCTTTTATTTTACTTTAATTCAGAATCCATATAAAAAAGGTTCTTTGACCACGATTCAGAATCGCGCACCACTATTTTCGGAACATACGAATTTATATGTAATTTATTAAACATAATGATATAGAATCTCCATACACGAAACACGCTGGCAAAAATTCACACGTGGCTTGCGCAAGGGGGGGGGACACGCCTTCATCGAACAGGTCGCATGTAATGCGTATAGTTAAATATACGTCACGTTGTGCCATTTTGACACGAACGACCACCACAAGGCGCATCGCAGGGCACATCGCGCATGCGGGTGCCGTAGGTGGATGTCGCGGAAGGCGTGGTGATCTGATCTCTGGCAGGTATATATCCCCCTTCCTTTTCGGACCCTAACGGCTCCATTAACACCTGGTACCCTATCTCTCGCTCTCCTCTATCTTTCGCGCCATCAAATTTACATTGTACATAACAAATTTAAAGCGGCAAGTACATAAAAAATTATGTATCGCGTTCAAAGTTACTTAGAAATTATTGACTTTGACATGCAATAGATTCAGTAAATTGATCGCCACACTATATTAATATTACATATTACGTATATTTATTTAGAAACAAATTTTTCAAATATCACGTTACATTATTGTATTGAATTCGTAGTGACTCAGACTTTTCAATTTTTAAAATAAAAATTGAAAAGATAAACAATTTTTAATGAATTTTTGATGAGACTTATTTTTAATATTTTTCGCTTTGAAAAGAAAAATATAAATTCCTTGAAAATACTTAATCGTGGAATTCATGATGCAACTTGCTCAACTGCAATGTATTTTGCAATTCTTAATTAAGAATCGATATAATTCTACATAATCATATTAGCGGACACGTCACGCTATTCTCAGTCCGTCACTTTTTCGATCACTATAAATCAGACGATGTCCAACTGCGTAAGGTCGCGCGGCGCGAAAATAGCGTCGCTTATGGAAACCGCCCACGCTCCGCGACATACATTCCGCGCGCCATCGGCGAGGCACAAAGGAGGGCCAGGATGACGACGCTCGCTTCCATCTCAACGAGGAGTGCGCGCTCGTCGTTCGCGAGTCGGAACGAGCATAAATCGTGGCCGCGATAATGGAATTCTCAACGGGGGTCGCATTGACACGGCTGCGAAATGTCGTGTGCCGCGGGGGCGAATAGAGATCAGGCATCGCAACCGAGGGCGGCGTCGCGGGATGAGGAACTGGCGAAAGAACGATGCTGCATGAACACCTTAGTATACAGGCTGTTCCAGGTTTTCCATGCTAAAAATTAAATGGTAAAAAAGTATAAAGATTACATTGAAACATTCAATATAATCTAATACTAATGTTAAAGAGATTTAATGTATTGAAAGAAAACATATTTAGAAATTATGTTAATATTATTATGTATGACTTATCGCACACATTATTTTATTATAATTAATAGTAAAATTTGTCGAATTTTTCATCGTTGTGACGAAGTTCAATTAATAAAGTTAAATAAAATAATCAATTAAAATATTTATGCTTAGCAAAAATTAAATAGACTTGTTTATAAAGATTCCATGGATAGAAAAGAGCATCCTGTATACATGATATATCTTATATTCGAATGATTAGATTAACCGACGACGATGGTCCTCGTGTGAACGCTCCCATACAAGAAACACGTGCGCTCCGTTTTCCCTCCTTTTTCTATATTCTCCCCTGGATTTCTCTCTCCGTCGCGCCATCCCTTGCCTTGATCGTCGCGCACTATGCTTCGCATGAATCACGTCTAGCCCCGTAGATTTCTCCTATCCTCCGTTTATTTCGCGCCATTCCGTCGACGAAATTGGAAGATTGATTGATGGCGATCGATTAGCGAAATCTCTGGTTAGCAATTATCTGCTATTCGCTAATGATACGTACGACAGCATGAAGTAATAAATGAGAAAGATCTTGCTATTTATTCATACTTGTCAGACTTAATTTGTGAAAATTTATTTCAATTGCTTCTAATTAATAAATTATTGACATTGAAAATTTTGACAGTTTTGTTAATAACTTTCAGAAAAAGCATTGTAATATTAATTTTACATTGCTTAGATGTTATTTAGAAATCATACATAATAATAGAAGAGATACAATTTTTTAAAGTTTTATGCTTAGAACAGGATATATAATGTTGCTTTTTGAACATATAATTTTATAATTAATGTGCGTGAGTTTGAGCAAATAACGTGACTAACTTCTAAGTTATACTAGTTATATTGTGAATCATCAACATTTTACGACGTGCCGAAGTTTTTCACGATACCTTATGATCTATACGGCGCCGACTTTTACGACTGTCTGCCAGATGTATGTACAATTTTGCGAAGGTTCACTAATCATTAGTGCCTCCATATATTTTTTTCAATATTTAGCCCTAGCATTCGATTTCTCTTGGACATCCAGCAGGTATCCATTAACTTAATATTGTTCTAGGTTTCTATGTATACATATATATATATATATATACCTATATATATGTATAGGGTATCCCAAAATTCACGCAAGAAGTAATTATGATAGAAAACACAGGTTTATAATTAAAAATTGTAATTTTTTTTATTGATTCATAAAATATACAGTATAGTGTTATATATGGAATAGCATATCGGGTAAATGGCCTCCACGGCTTTGCTGGCATGTACGCACTCTTTTGTTGAAATTTTCCATGACCGTTTTGCATAAATGTGGCTGAATTTTATTGATACAGCGCTCAATTTCCTCCTTCAATGCGTGAGTGATCGTGGGCTTGTTGGCATAAACCTTAGACCTCAAAAAACCCCAAAGAAAAAGGTTCAACGGCGTTAGATTGCATGATCTGGGCGGCCAATTTTGGTCACCAAAACGGGAAATTACACGATCAAGAAATGACTCATGCAGTAATTGAATTGTTTCTCGGGCTGTATGGCATGTGACACCGTCTTATTGAAACCACATGTCGTCCACATCCATATCTTGCAATTTAGGCACTAGCTGCCAAACCTTCATTATTTTTAACATATTACTCAACAATGAAAACGCGTTGTTCTTTCGTGTAGCGCTCCATTTTTAATAACCTGTCAATGAACTGTCAGCAGTCACGCTGTCTTTTTTTTCGTTGGCAATACTTTACCGCACAAATGGTGCAAAATTCAAATTTTGCGTGAATTTTGGGACACCCTTTATCTTCTTTTATGTCTCACATTCTACATCCACACTTCATACCTCATGCAATGTATAGTTACCCCCTAATTTATCCCCAGTTATCTCATAATTTATAATTGATATTTAAATTGCCTAAAATTGCGACATAAGTTTTATTAAATGTTTAGTATATTATTTATTAAGAATGTTTTTTTTATGTTAAGCAATTTAAAAAACTGCCGATTAAATGTATTTACTTTTTTGACTTTTATATACATATATATAAAGAAACATTTTCTTCCTGCGGAAATTTTCGTTGATCGGTGTTATATAGATCCAACACGAAGTGGGTAAATCAGCCAGCATCAACTACCTGCGATGCAGCGAGATAGTTAAATCTCACGGCGCTTCCGGAAGCGCTTTGTTTGGCGCGGGCGGGAGTATTGAATGACGCGCGTTTTCAAACTAAAGAAGCACTTCGTCAAAAGGCGAATCGCCCGGGCGAGGATACGAATGAAAAGAGGAAGGCGAGCGTCGAAACGCCGCCGATGGAAATTTGAGAAGCCGAAGAGAGGCGAAATGGAAGCGAACGGCGGGGGCACTCGTTAATAGGGTAAGGAGACCTGGCGAAAAAAGGCGCGCAACTTATAAAAGGGATAACGAGATTCTGTCAAAAGAAGACGAGACACTGTAGTATGAGATAAGACAGAAAAGTAGAAATTACAAAAAAAAATTAAAATTTTTAAAAAAGAAGCTCCACTGGAGTAAATATAATAATCTATGTATAGTAAGTGAAAACGCAATATAAATTATAGCATCGTGTTTTATTTTCTCTGAAATAATTTAATGTCTTCCTTTTTTAAAATATATGATTAAAAATAATTTTATTAATCAATTTATAACTTACAAAAAAATGTATGTTGCATAACTCACTAATTGTAAAATACGATTCAAATAATTATTAAGTGTTTATAAAACAAAGAAATTTTATTAGAGAATGAGCCAAGAATTTTTTAAATTCCATTGATATCTTCCACTAATAATCTACTAAACAATTATAAAAAATCAGCGTTTAAAAAAATTTGTTCTTATTTCGAGTAAAGAGAAAGAAGGAAAGAAAGAGAATGTAAGAGTAGGTGAATTCGACATGCTGACAAAGAATCGACTGTCAGCACATTGTCAGTGTTGACAGCGGGTTCGAGTTACGTCACTTGGTCGGGGCCACTGCGCTTTTTCAGAACGGCCATTCAAAGCTGCGCTTTACGACAGTCAGTGCGGGTAGACGACTACGGGAATTGACGGGGATGCGTCTTACATGCTTCTTGGTGCTCACATGACCCGTGCAAGAAGACATCTTTCTTGGGCGTCCGACGTGGGAGTGGTCCCGTCGAGATGGTCGGCCATTGCGCGAATCACAGGAGTCTCAAAGCAAACTAATAAAGAAATATTATCCAGCTTAATTTCGCTTGCGAATGTATAAGAATCTTGATAAAAAATATTAATAATTATTTTGTCAAAAAATTATATTGCATAATCATAAGCGAGGAAATAACAAATATATATAATTGCGAGATCAAAGAAATATGAAAAATCATTTCAAATAAAATCAAAACAGTGTCTACAAATTAAAATCCTAATAAATTTTTATAATAAAACATTATAATAAATTACATTATAATAAAAATTAAAATGTAATAATTAGGGGTAAAAATGTTAAAAACATAAAAAATGTATACTTTTATTTTTTTTTTACTTGCAACTGAAATGCAATCCTTTCGAAAAATCAAACTATGGAGAGACTAATCCTCCCATCAAAAGTACGTTGCATTATAAAGTCCTCTTTTGCAAGTTGGTTCCAGAAATGGTTCCCACCGATCGTCTTGCCTTTTCTTTCTCTTTCTTTTTCTTCTGTTATAACGACAAGCAATCTCTCGCTCATAGATGAATGCGTAACCAGAGGCCGGATGTCTCCGCCCAGGATGGATGCGCGTCTTGTAAGGTACTCCTCAAGAAGCTCCTTCGTCTTCTTTCTCAAGGTGCGCTGTCTCTGATTTCTGATCTACTGGCTGGTGTAACTACTTGTCGTTTTACATTTTGCACCGCCCACTTTACAGAACAGGAGTAGAACGTGAAAACAGCGGAAAGTTCGTTACGTATCCCGGGTTCCAGACCAACCGACATCTGATTTTCATAACACTGAACTTCCGGCCGACTAACGGACGTCTTTGCGCCTTCATTTTTCTCGATGGAGAACTTCATGGTCGCCAGACAACCGGAAGGGGTTAAAAGTCGATGGGTTGCTATTATGTCATATTGTCGCAATGAGAAGTCTTAGTGAAAATATACCAATGTCTGACTCGAAACAAAAATTCGATTCTAGGCATTTATTCTTGTTTTTACGAGAACGATGGTTCTTTTTTTTTTTTTTTGAAAATGGTCTCATGGTAATAGAATTAAATTTAATAAATTACTACAAAGAAACATCTTATATATACGCGCTGGGAAATTTTTGTGAGCCGCCGATATATCGCGCAACGAGAGCTTCCCATGTCAAATTAACCGGAGACTCGAGTATTCTCATGAGCGCGAGTTCACGCATATGGCGGATTTTCGTATGGTTTCATCGTCAAAGGGCGCCCGTTTTACTCCCCCAACGATCAGGTAAAACGTGAGGGCATCACTGATGCTCGCGTTTATGCGATATTGACCCGACCATATGCTCGTTAGTTCCCATAATATTGCCATCCTAACGCTGATGTACGCGGTGGTATCTAGATGGAAATAGCAACAGGTAGGTGCTCCGTCATTGTTCTAATCACTCCGTCACGTCTCCGCGCGATAGGCAAACTGACGATTTGCTCGGTCATGCAAACTGTAATCATCTAATCTCATGTCTTCCGAGCTGTGTCATGTAGTTTATGCTCATTAGAGATCAATAAAAAAGTATTTATTATATCTGCAACTACAACATTATATAAAAATCAAATTTAAAAATAATAATAAAATAACAAAGATAAGTTCTGAAAAAAATAAGTAACATTTGATTTTTAAAATATGATGATGTTTTGCTTGAATTCGATGATTGAGATGAATTGGAGAAAGAAAATCTGACAATGAATAGAATTCTGTGTTTAGTGCACTATATTGAAGAATAAAATTAAAAGTTTTGTATTTTATAATTTGAAGACATTTTGTTAATATATATATTTGTTCTTTACATTTAAAGTAAAATTAAATAGAACTTCTATTCAATTTCCAATCAAAATGATATTTGCTTATACATATATGACTTTTTTATTATATAATAATAATTGTCTTATCAGTTATTAAATCTAAAATAGTAAAAAATATAAGTTCTTCTATTGTTTTACCACATTTTTTATAGTAAAAATTTTTGTTTACAGTAATGTTACAAGCTTATAAAAGTACACAGATTTCTGTGGCGAATAAGTCCCACAGACTCATCTCGTCAAACGGAAAGATAACGGTACATGAAATAAAAACAATATAACAAATAAAGGCAAGGACAATAACATAACGGAACTTAGGAACCGTCTTAAACAAATTTTTATTTGCCTAACGATACTTGCCAAGGAGAGACGGGTTACCAAGAGCAAGGCTTTTTCCTGCTAATCATCTCCGCGTTATTATCGCACACTTCACGCGCCTAAGACTGATTCGATGTATCGATAATTGTTACGCGAAATAAAGACTTGTGATTTTGAGAGCAATCGAATTGAGTCCGCCTCATATTACTATCCATCCGACCGCGCATTCCACTCCTCCAAACTACCAAATTTCGTTAATTAAAAGAATGTAAAATTTCTTTAATTGGAGAAAATCGGAAAGATCGAATATATAATGAGATTTATAAAAGTAGCCTTCTGACGAGTTAAGAAATTAAAAATTCCTATAAAGTCCCTAAATATCTCTATTTTAAAAAATGTTATTTTAAAAAACGAATCCGTTAATAATATGGTTTTGTAGGTACTTAATCCGACCGTCTTTGACCTTTTCTGATTTTCTTATAAATTTTTATCTGATTATCCCTTGAATGTTAACCTGCAGAAATACCTCTAATTAGAGATTATCCTTTGCTTGCATTTGCTTTGAAAAGAAATCCGCTTTTTACTAACAAAAAATAAAATCTTAATAGAATCCGGCTCAAAATAGTAAGAGTGATTTAGCTTGATTTTATGTCCCTTAAAAATGGCCGATTTCTTTGGTTCAGACGAAAGTTTGTAAAGAATAAAACTCGTTTGTCCTTTTAGTCGTAAATCAGATAAATTTTAATTAAATTGTTTTCGATTTTTATCGAAATCGTTAAAGTATATTTTGCAAAAGTAAACTGTAAAAAATGTAAAAATAATAATTTTACAAAAGTGAAATAAAATTCAATAATAAATCTTCCGTTTTGCTGGCGTAAAAACGAAACAAATCGAAACAATTCTTTTTTTTATCTAATGATAAAAACTCTTAAAATTTTTTATAAATGTCATAACGGCATCTATGTAAACCACAAAAAAGAAAAAAGCATTAAAAGAAAACGTTCCATTTAAGTACGGTTTAAAATATATTTTGGTGCCTAGTGGTACCTGAAGTTAAAATGTAGAGTAATAAAAGAAACAGTCAAAACAAAATGTGAACTATATATAGAACATATGTTAGTTAAATTATTTTTGACTAGTTAAATCGGCATATTTAGAGACAAAAGATAACGATGGAACTTAAGGGAATTTTGATTTCTTTTTGTTTTTTAATACAATTTAGATTTTCAAAGTAAATTTCTTTTTGGTTTTATTCAGTTTTTCTATATTTATTTGTGCAATTCAATAAATTTCCTAATATACCTAAAAGAATTACTATTCATTAATTTTTTGTTAGTTAAATTTATATATCTAAACTAACTTTGTATATTTATTTAGAAATTTTATTTGAATTTTAGAAAGTGGCTTTTTAAAGAACCAAAGCATTTATTTTATTAAATTTTTGAATTTTGTAAAAAAAACATATTTAACCTAATTTAATATAATTATAAATAAAATTTTTCCTCTTGGCGAAAGAGCTAGGTCTTTAAAAGCAAAAGTCTTCAAAGTGAATCGTGAAAATATGTCAAAGTCAAAGTCAAGTCATCATAAAAGGTGATTCACAAGAAGGCATTCAAAAAAAGGTATTTTCTTAAAATAACATCGTTATTTTAAAGATGTTACTATATGTAGAATACCTCCTCGTATATTACAGAGAATTCGCTTTTTTGCAACAGCCGCGAAAGAACGCTGTCCAAATATATTCTGATTTCGGTCTTATTAGTCTTTGCCTTCTTGACAAAGCGACTCGAATCTTTTACTCATGTGCCGCGAAATTTTTCCCCCTCCGTAAACGCGGCGCAGAATAGAGAAGCGACGCGACGACATGGCTATTGTCAGGCTCTGTATTCCCGAGGCAGTTACGTAGATAATCTTCTATCCTGACATATTGCACCAAAGCCAAAACGGTGCATGGTCGGACGAGCATTCGGCCGCATCGGGCTTACCTCTCAATGGCGGCTAAGTCGAGGGTGCAAACATACAACTCAAACCGAGAATACGTTTCTATTGGCGTAGAAATTTTTTTTCTATCACACGTTTATAGAGTCTGGGGAGTGTCAATGTTTAAGAAAAGATTACGAAAACGTGTTATAAAACACACCGACATATTCGTATATGTAGTATGATGAAAGATTTGTGACTAAATTGCTAGTTTCTTCGCTTCGGATTATTTACAATTTTTTTCTTGTAATCATAGAAAATCACGTGCATATATGATAATTGAAAATGGCTTTCCTTTAGCAAAAACTATCGAAATGACGTTCCAATAAAAAAGTCCATAACTTCATTTAAATCTTTTCTTCAGTATTTAAAGACTTGGATCTTTGAAAGAATTAATAATTCATATGATTAATTGGGATCATCGAAGCACCCCCGAGTGCTTCTGTATTATTACCTGCGAAGCGTCATAAAAATACACCTGGTGTAATCTATGAAGATAACATCAACTCGAGTAGGAGTCTTTCGGGCGAGGGGGAGCGTGATATGCCATCGAGAGATCCAATCTCCGCGATATTACATCGGTTATGACGGATTCCTGGCGTAATTCGCCGACTGTAAGAACAGCTCGCGCCCCAACCCCTATTTCGCGCGCATATATATATATACATATATGTATATACACGCGCATATATATGTATATGTATATATATATATATACATTCATGAGGAGGGGTCCCGTAAGGATCGGGCACAAGATAATTCAAGATGGAGTCAGGGAGTCAGGCGCGGCGCATCTGCCCGCGTTGCTATTATTCCAAGTATATGCACTCTGTCGTTTAACCTCCTCCACGTATCTCCGCAGCATTTTGAATGGCGAAACTTCAACAAAAGTCTACCCTCTACCTGAGCCGCCTCCGGGCGCACGCATCAACGAATCTCAACGGCCGCGAGAGCGAGGGATTTAATTCCGGTCCTCAAACAGAACGCGTCCAGAATTACGGGGCGCCGCAGAATTATGGACTATTAGCTAGACCAATGACGTTGTGGGAATTTTTAATGTAGGATTGCTTGACGATACTGCAAATACAGCTGCTTATTTTAATATTTGAATATGGATTTGCTACTTTCTATTTTACAAAATCTATTTTACAAAATTGGAATTTTCTTGCAACGCAAAACGTAAATACTGGATTAGAGAATTTCATTGAAATCTCGACTGATTTTAATATTCGGATATAATTATAAATTGCTGTTTTATATTAAGATTGTTGAAAATATTGTAAATTAATACAATTTACAAAACTGCGAATAATTTTTCTTACAGCACAAAATACAAATATTGAATTAGAGAATCTTATAGACATCTTGAATTTACCGGAATATGAGTGACGTGTAATATTAATTTGCCAAATAATTACCAGTAATAAACGTTGATAATACATATAATGCGAAAAGATTGCCATGCGCAACGTCGCATGGAGTGTGAGGAAGCTATCTTCTTTCTCACCTTCGTTTCGAAGATGACTCGCGAAGTGGTGCTCGCGAGTAGCGGGGATGACGCAACCCCTCACCTCGTAGCGGTGACGTTCAACCCCCGGACGTCTAGAATGAACCACTCCTTTCGTCAGATCCGCCCTTTCAGGGTAGGGTAGGGAAGCCCTCGACCAATGAGATACGTTTTCCACATAGCAGCGTCAAAACTGTTCACTATCGGTGCTTAGCATCAAAAAGTCTCGACTAAGGTGACTCTCAGTCACATTTCACCTCGGTGTTAGTTCTCAACGTGCCGCCGCAGCCGGAAAGCGATGCCGTAAAACACGGAAAACTTAGCTGACCCAAAAATTCGGGTTTAAAAAAAAAATTCCATTGTGTGCGCGGTGTTATTGGCCAAAGTTCTGCTTTTCGCTCGAAACTCTTCAATGACCATTGTGCAGTGACGATTACGAAGGATGCAGAATCAGGAGTCACAGATGCCTCACATGCCAGTTCCACCGCCAAAGATGCCGGCTTCTTCAAGTAAATAGCCTTTGATTTTATGTTTGTTTAATGTTACTGAAAACTCAAATATACACTTTTCGCTATCTCATTTTAAGATTTTAACACGTTCCCTGTCGCGTGGGATGTATTCGTCCCATGCTGAACATGCTATACATATAAAAATTTCCATAATTATTTTTAAAGATTTATATTTATTTCATAATCTTTACATCTCTTGTGTAAACAATTGATATTGAAATGACAAATGTAACAATATTAAAATTAATATTACTTTTCATTAATGCATAGATTTTTCCGAGTACACAATATTAATGAAACTTTATATGAAAAATTTTGTTTCATCCCGAACCTTCCATTAAGTGGATTTTTCTGCTGTACTATTTGTATTTAAACAAATTTAATGGATAATGTACAAACAGCTTTCTTTTTAGATATGTCTTTGTATATAATTGTTCTAGAGCAATGTCTATCCGTCATCTGTGCTCCACCTCACCGACGCACCTACATTTTCTACATCTGCACTTCTGTAAAGAGAGTTATTCTAACAATTTCAACAAACGAGATAAAATCTTTCTAGATAATATGAATGTCTAAGAAAAACCCTTTCTTTATTGACTTTTTCATGCAAACTTTTGTGTAAAGTAAGTAAAGAAGCCAGTAAAGAATGTGACCTATGTTTATTTAGTACAATGCCATGAAAAGTATAAATATAGACGATATTTAAAGTCAAGAAACTTAGATTTAAAGGGACAAACAAAATAAACGTATAAACGCATAATAACATTACTCATTTTAATCATGTTTTTTTTTGCATTTTTGAGATACTATTTAGTTTGCTAGGTTTTCAATACGATTCCTTGGTAGACATTAAGTACTCATAAGTGTACTTATATAAATTAATAATAATAAGTATATTTATTCATCACAGCATTTTAAGGATTTCAAGGATTATTTTATTATTTTATTTCAATATGTAAAGATATTATTCATTGTTAGGTATAATAAAACTAAACTTTCGACAAAGAAATGGGAATAATAAATAAATATTTACAAGATTGCATTTGTAACGGCTATTAGAAAATTCAAATTGCTTCTATACTTGACAAGATCAATGTAATGACTAATTGATAACGTTTTCTTTCTTACTTTTTGTAAATTCTCTAAAAATGTAGAAAATTTATATTACATTAGTTACATTCAATTTTATTACCTTCTTTTAATTTTATACATCCTAAATTTTCTAAATTCTTAACCCTTTTCTTTTTTTGGTACTTATCAATGACTTTGTACGATTTCTCTACCTGAACTCCAAAGTGCCGTTCACTCGTGCTTTGTTCGCAAGTTTATTATCGTCAATACGGAGACAAAACTCCGAATGGTCCATAACTCACAACTTTGTTTTATAAAAATAAAATTGCTCCTAATGGACGTGTAATATAAACGTGTAAAAAAATTATAGCACATGCATTTTCGTGACTTGTTGTGATCTATCTAAGTGATCGATCGTAGCGTAACAATTACAATATCGATTCTCATGGTCTTTACCATGGCATGCTAATTTCATCTCGTGTGAAACAACAAACATGTGGCCTTTAAATATAGCGAACCACCGTGCATTTAAAACGATTCATCCCCGAGCGCAGCTCATCCATGAGAAAGTAACGACAGATGGTTTAAAACGGTGTGCCGAGAACGAATCACCGTGGTGGTCGGCTAGCAGGTTGACGCGGGTGGTTGAACACGACGTCATTTGGTTTCCAATCAGTGCGACACATCGGGTTAATTGGGAATTGATCATATAAATCTATTTAAAAGTGATGTGTAGCTGTATCATATCTATTTCTATCTCATTTGCAATTTTTTTTTTAAATATTGATTATAAAAAGCAGATAAAATTATATAACTATTTACTTCATTTTGGTTTTCCTTTTGTTAAATTCTTTTTAGCATGTGCAAATAAACAATTAGTAATGTACTGTTATAAAATATAGTAGTGTAAGATGGCAAATAGGGCTACTTCAGTCCCTAATGTCACCTAGATCTATAAAGATTTTCTGTGACTTCCTACTGAAAATTGTATGTGGAATGAGAGCCGGGCTTTGCACTCGAGACCCTTATTAATTAATCCTCCGCGTTAACACGGAGTCACGCATCATTCTATTATAAAATATATATAATAACAAATTAATGATAGACATAAAATAAGGTTGATTAGACTCTTGGAATTATGAAGCATTATTTAGAAAGATTTGATCTCGTCTCTTAAAATTGTTAGGATAAGTCTCTCTTTGCAGATGTAGAAGGGGTGCGTCGGTGAGGCGAGCAGATGACGGAGATAGACATTGCTCTAGATCAATTATATATGAATACATACACTGATAGTAAGCGGCTGTCTCTTAAACACATGTCACTACATTCCCATGCTCGTTTACCGCGTACCACCTGATGGTGCGTGAAATGATAGAACTACGGGAAACAAGTCATTAAACATATAACATTATATGTACAGAAAGCTATATAAACTATGTACTATATTTGTATTGATTTTCACTATTTACAATGATTTTTTTAATTCTACATAATTTGTGTAACTTTTTTTATGTAATTACTCACATGAGGTGAATTTCACACTCCAACATCTCAAATTTTTATTCTTTTCTTTAATGATTGACAATTAAATTTAGATTTATTTACAATTAAATAAAGATTGATAATATTCTATACATTTTTTAGATACAAATAAGTACAAAAGTACTTTTTCTAATTGCGAAACATTTGATCGATAAGAAAAGTTTTACTTTATGAATGTAGATAAAATTTCTAAGATTAGGGTGTATACATCTCACGCGAATAACTTATGATTAATATAATTATAGTATTGATAAAATATAAAATACTTCATTTTATGTTTAATCCTTCTGTTCTTTTTAACTCTGTTTAATACATACAAATAAACAATTTATAATGTTATTATGAAATATATATATGTATCATGATAAATACAATTAAGAATAAAATTCCTCATGTTTCTCTTGAAAAATTATTAAAAAACTCTTTTTAATATTTTAATATTTTTCATTATTCTAATACGCCTTTTATAAATATTTACATTGTACGATATATGTTTTATATTGTAACATCTTTCGATTTTATTCCCACCGACATATGCGAATGCATTATAAAGTAAAATTGATGGAAGATCAATACGAAAAAAGTTTAACGGTAGGATGGTTATTTTTTGCTGACGAAACTCGTACTGTTCGAGTGGCGAGGCAACAATGTGTTGTCGTCGAGCATGAAACGAGTCATATGCGTTTCGTGGATTGGAGACACTCAGTTTATCAGCCCCCTTATAATTATATCAAGAAGTTTGTAATTTTGCACAGCAAAAGTTCGACCAGAGGACATATTTTACGCGTTTCGCCGGTCCTCGCCGCGCCAGCCCATCTTCTCTTTTGCCTCTCTCTCTCTTATTTTCGTTCACCCTTTGCATGCGAACGGGCCACTGGCCGCAGGGATGCGGGCGGCAAACTTTTCCCTTAATTTCGTAGTCACGAACACGCGGTGCCAACTTTCGGCTTTCAGTGAGAAACAGAGAAAAAACAAAATAAAGCCGAAATAACCGTCGTTGGCCGGCGAATTACATATTCGGTCATATTCACGGAACCCGGGTTCTATCCCCTTCGCCCGCGAATTTCAGATGTCGGATGTTCCACGTGCGCGGGGTATTTCCATTGGAGTTTACAATTCTGACGTAACGCGTATATTCGGGCTTCGTTTTCGTCGGTGGCCACGGCTCAAATGAAATAATTGATACGGGGGAACACGTGCTCGCGCTTTAGAGTGATACTTACCGTCTTCGTGTCGTACGGCGAACGTACGATTTTACATTCCCCTCTTTCTGCGAGCCACACCTCCGGGCCAGGCTAATGACAGTATTTTTCGCATATACGCGCGATTGAAAACGCGCGCTTGCGCGCATTCACGCGCCTCATCAAATATTCACGCGATTTTTACAACAACCCCGTAAAGGGACTTTCTCTCCTCCCTCTTCCCTAAGCTTCTTCTCCTTCTCCTGCCCTCCATCTTTTCTTCCCTCTTTTCTTCGGCGAAGAGGACACGGAGGAAGAAAGCGCGGTTGCTACTATAAAAATCGCATGAATATTTGACGCAATACGTGACAGAAGGAAGATGATTGAGGCGATGAAAAATTCAATCGCGAGTGACTCGCGAGCCGACCAATTGCGAATTTCATGCGACGGCGAGTGCAGAAACGCGTTGCGTGATTCCGACGCGCGCGCCCGCGATCGTGGGCACGCGTGCACGTCCGCGCGAGTCCCAAGTTTCCCTCTCGGGTAGGGAGAGAAAAGGTGGACATTCCTCGTCGCGGCGAGGGGTGCAGCCCTGTCATTCGGCCGCAACCCGTCTGCTTTTCGCTTGAACATGTGCACCGCATTTTGCGCATTACCGCGTACCTCCTCGTTAATGATTTACCCCCAGGAACACCGAGGTCTTTTCTCTCGGTCATATGCGCCGCCAAGAAGGGTGAGCACCTTTTAACCGTGCATATTATAAAGAAAAAGAGCGGCTCGCGTGCGCCCGGGAAACTTCTCGATTTATCGCTATTACCGATAATCAAAGGAAGAAATGGTTAAAGTAACGTATAATATAGAAGTTGAGGCTTGATAACCGAGTGTGTGTGGCTTTCACGAACTCTCGAGAGTTATGATGGTTGAGTGTCTGAAAGGACTAACAAAGAGTGCGCGTATTTAGTCACGATAACGTAAAGTTGTCATCGGCGTCATTAGTTGGAACGTAAATACCAATCAACAGGTTGTTGCACGGTATTTACGTTCAATGCTCGCGATTTAAAGACTTAACTTAAACGAGCTCTGGCCGCATTGTTCTCGCCCTGATCGCCATCGCGACTATAATAACTACGACAGAGATAAAGAAACCGACGGGACAGATCGAGAGAGAGAGAGAGAGAGAGAGAGAGAGATCGGGGCTCGATACCGAGCAAAGTGTCGTGTTTCTGGCTGCTCACTTAGGATCACTGAATGCAGCAGCCACATCCGGTCTATTCAGACCCATTCACGATCTCCTCGGCCTCAATGGCGTAGGCGGAGCCCGTGACAAGGAGTTGGTACCCCATTAGAAACGCGCGCGCTCCCGCTTCCCTTCCCGTTATCCGCGCAGGGCCGAGAGCCGGGGTTTACGTATGCGTGTGTATACGCGCATATTGTACTACGTTCCCTCCTGCGGGAACTATTGGCGACAAATCGATCCATTCACGTCCGAAACGTCATTCAGTGGGCTCGTGTTGTCGCTGGTAAACGGGTTTCAACCAAAATACCGGCATTTTCATCGGCCGGAGATTAACGCGCCCTTTCCACCGATTGTTAATGACAATGCCGTGCTTACTCGCCGTCCGGCAACCGACTCCTTCGTTGAACGTGAGGAAGTTGACGCGAGGACTGTATCGAATTGATTGACGAGGGAATGATGAAGTGCCTCTTCACGTCAGCGCGTTTCTTGAACTACTGAAGTCGCTGCCTTGCGAAAACTGTCTGTCAATCGAGAGGATCAAATTGCGCTAACATTTCTGTAAAGGGACTGCTATTGGAATATGCAAAAATATGGAGAAGCAAGTTGCTTGCATCCTTTTTAGCGTTTTTCAGATCTTCCTAATTTCTACAAGAAAAATAACCAATGAAGTAATTTCAATAAAATATATATTTTTTAAAAATAAAAAGTGTGTAGAAAGAATTATGTACAAAGTTGCATGTAAGAGATTTTTTTGTATTTCATCTAGAACATTTTTTCCGTTTCAGGTCGTATTCTTTATGATATACCCTGTAAAGTATGCCGGGATCATTCTTCAGGAAAACATTATGGCATATTCGCCTGCGATGGATGTGCCGGTTTTTTCAAACGATCGATTAGAAGGAACCGTCAATACGTGTGCAAGGCGAAATCCGAAGGGGGTTGTATGGTGGACAAGACGCATCGGAATCAGTGTCGTGCCTGCCGATTGGCAAAATGCATTCAGGCCGGCATGAACAAAGATGGTAATTGAGGCGTTCTCGCGTAAATGCTCTTTTATTCTTCTCGTTTCTTAAAAGATTGTATGTATTTAGTCAGTCTCATTTAATAAAAATAATATAATTATTATATCTTTCGTTATCGCTTGTTTTTCGCTGCTTGCCAATATGCTGTAAGTCTTTATATTAAACGAAGTTACATCGCTCTCTTTATAGCTGTGCAACACGAACGAGGCCCACGAAACTCAACCCTTCGTAGACAAATGGCTCTATTCCTTAAGGAACCTGAAATTATGAATAGCATGGTAGCGCCGCCGCCAACAGCTTTAGATCTTGTTCTACCTAAGGCGCCGTCGGAACCACGCGTCTCCATGGCTGGACCATCGCCCCATCCTAGCCTTCCACATCCGATGTATTGCAACGCATTGACAATATCGAAAGTATGTCTGTATCTAATGTATAATGTAATGTGTGTTAAATTTGCGTTATGTGTGTTCTCTTAAATTTTCTTTATGAAGATTTCATACATATATATTCTAGATATTTTTATAGAATTTAAATAAATTTTTTGTAGAATTTGGGAATCCTTGTCTGTTTCACAGATGCCATCGAATATTCCGAATCTGCAGTTACCGTTTATTCCTTCGATTAATCCCGAATCTATATGTGAGCAAGCCGCGAGGTTACTCTTCCTGAATGTGCACTGGGCACGAGATTTAGTGTCGGCAACGAGTCTCGTCATGGAGGACCAGTTGATGTTGCTCGAGTCTTCTTGGCGCGAGCTTTTTCTGCTGGCCGCCGCGCAAATGATTCCTACCCTGGATCCTACGCCCTTACTACTACCGAGTCTTCAGAGTATCGGGCTAGCGATCGAGGTGAATCGTTTCCGCGAGACCCTGGCCGGTTTTCACGCGATGAATCTCGATCAACACGAGTTTGCCTGCATTAGGGCGATAGTGCTCTTCAAGGCCGGTCTGGACAGTGAATCACTATCCAGCAGCAGGAGCACTAGCAGTAACTCACCCAGTCCTGGAAGTCGGCTCAGAGATGCGATCTGCGTTGCTCGGCTGATGGACAGCGCACAATTAGCTTTAGGACAACGACTCAGCGGGGCCTCTTACGGAACTCATAGGCTCAATAAGCTGCTACTGTTGTTGCCTACTCTGCGATCCGTATCTGCACATGCTATCGAGGAACTGTTTTTCAGGACAACTATTGGCGTGATCCCGATCGAAAGGATTATCTGTGACGTGTACAAGGCATCCTAACGCCACGGACACGTCCCCATAAAGCAATATAAAATTTGAGGAAAATACTTATTTGTTATGTTTTTGTTTCTGGCCCATTAGAATTTTTTTTTAATACTCAATATTAACTTAATACTCAATATTTTATTTAGATGAAAGAAAGAAAAATTTTTAAATACAATTTAAAATTATTTTTGTTTTAATTTTTTTTATCGCTACACGAGAGAGAATGTGAGAAATGTTATTTTAATTTTATTATTGTATTATACTGACACATATGTAAAATGCAATAATTCTGCAACAATTCTAGAAGAAAATTTTTATGTGTTTAATTTTTCATTTATTGCGAATTCGATTGGTTGCAATATATAAGTAATATGTATTGAGTACATTGACTGACGCATCTACACACATTAACATACAAATATATATAAATAATTTGTCCGATGTACAGCTCATTACAATAATTTGATTAAATATATTGAACATTTAATTCATCAAGATTTACATTATATGGCTTTTTTCGTCTATATATTATTTCATATATTATATAGTTTTGTCAAATCTGTATTATTATACCTTCAACTATATACTCTTATACATTCGTGCAGCCAATCGAATTTATTATTAAAGAAAGATTACACAATCAAGATATGATTACATAATCATAAAAAATGTGGTACGCGCGAAATATTAGAGAATGGAGTGATCATAATAGATTTAAGTTTTATTAACAGAGAGTACGAAGACAAAATAAAATTATGTTTTCCGAACCTTTGGAATTGTGCAAACAGTTAATTAAAAGAAAATATCTAAAACGTTTCAAGAATCAAATTCTTCGATGAAAGAAATGTACTGAAAACTCTAAAGAAATTATTATGCAAACATATGTAAATAAAAAATGTAAAAACGGTGTAGCTTCGTTACATTCTAACGTTACATTCTAACTAAGAATCTAATTAAGATGAGTAAAATATGAAATGTAGGATGATATTATGATGCACATGTCAAAAACATAAGCGTGTGTATAAATAGGATTTCGAAATATGTAAATAAATGTTATATATCTTATACATCTTCTATATTTTTCTCTTGGCATCTCCTGATATTTTTATTCTAAAATCTGTTACGTATATTTTCAAGTATCAAGACAATAGCACGAGATTATTTTAAGTATTTTTGCCTATTCTTGCGAAAATTTATCAACTAGAAAAAATAAAGATCTACCTTCCATTTATTATGGAAGCGGAGAGCAAAGGCAAAGGCAAAGGGATTATCCGCAGTTTACCTGGCCGTCGGGATCGACAGACTGTGATGATTTTACAGTGATTTGACCTATAATCGCAGCACAAAGAAAACCGAGTGCCGAATGCCGAAAACGCTGTCAGCATACTTTATATATTTCCTACCTTAACCAACGTGTAATCAACCGAGCAAATAGTCTACCCGACAGATCCATGTTGATCCATAAAATCCATTTTGACATCTTTGTCAACGGCCGTTATGCTTTTAGTAGTCCTTGTTATTTCTGCAATTCTTTCCGAGATTTTTTTGTTACATCGTCTTCTCTCGTCAAGTTTCTTTTACAATTAGTTCTTTTACAAAGCTATTCAATTCAATTCAATTGAATTCAAAGCTACGCAAACAAGAATGTCAAAAAGATTAAGTACCGAATCTATAATGATTAACCTTTGACATAATTAATCCCTTTGTACATTACGTCGTATATTTTCTTATTTTAGATATACATAATTACTTTTCACAAATAGTTTATGCTCGTTTTTCTTTTCTTCAATTTTCCTATAAATTATACGAAAAAATTATTTTGAAATGAATCCTAGGATTTGCGTGAAACGAAACCTAAGTAGAATTTGTCGGTTTATACTTGTGATAACTTGAGAAGCACAAAAGAATATTCTCACGAAGTTGCGAGATGCGGGACATGTGGAGTAATATTGGCGCTCGGTTCAATCGTGCCTGAGCGACTCTCGTTACTCGCATGAGCGAACTTTCAAATGTTGCCACTTACTGACACTAGTATTACTTTGTGCCTAAATATGTTTATGTCGATACGTATTTTAATTCTCACCCTCTTGCTTGCTCAGATTGAATGCACGCACAAAAATTTTCCAAACATCTAAAAATATTAACAATGTATGAAAAGCACACAACTTATTTGCAAATTATTATAATTCTATAACTTATTTACGTAACTATTTAATTTTTATTTGTTGTTTCTAAATAATTTACTTTTTCTTATCTAACATCGCGTTCCTTTTATAGCAGAATGAAGATCTTCATATGTTAAGATGTCGGTTTTTATATGAATAAAGCTTCATGCAGAACTTTTATACTTGTTTGTACAAATTCCAAATAATTTTACAAATCAAAGCGTTAGAGAATGTAACTGTCATGTTTAGCTACAACTTTCACCAATAGCCGAGGTGGAATGTTTACCTGGCTAATTCGACAGGCTATTATACCCGAATTCGGACTTTCCGAGGATTTCATATGCGGTTGAATTCTTAGACGACTACTGTTTAATTCAAAGTCGGCCATCCGAATAATCGGTTCATCTGAGTTTCATATAGTTAATTTTATTTTGTATTTTAGAAAGGTCAAAAACCTAGAACCGGAGCATTGACCTCATTGAGTTAAATTCTTTATATTTGAATTGATTTTGAGTTGATTTTAACAAAATATGTCACGTGTGCGCGCGCGTGAAATTTTTATATTGTTTTCTATAAAACTCATATTAAAATTGTGAAGAAATTTTAATCAAAATTTTGAGATACAAATTTTGAGATATTCCTATATAAATTTCATTTTGTTTCATATTTTAATTAATACTATTAAGATAATATATCTACAAATAATAATATAAATAATATGACAGTGAGAGATTGGTAAATTTAATGTTAAATTTGGATCAAGGCGAATTCGACATAGTTACGCAAATCACCGAGCTCTTCTAGAACGATGAGGGGTGCGTGTATCAAGAGAAACGAAGAGGAGCGATATCGCAGCACCCAATTAACATCTCGATTTAATAAAGCCCTCGAGCGGCCGTATGTTACCATTTCCCGTACAAAGTGTCTACCAACTAAAGAAAGAAAGAGAGAAAGAAAGAGAGAGAGCCCGCTTGTCCTCTCTTCAACCCTGAAGCCTGTTCTCGTAATCGAGGAGGCCAACGCTCTTCAGCAAGTAACAGTGTAACGTTTCCAGGTGAGTGAATAATAATCCCAGGACTTCTGAACAATGACGAGCCACTCCGGTGGCAACAATGACGATAACAGAGAGGCGGCATTATAACGTCTACAGTCCAGTGCTGTGGAATTCCTCTGGTTAAAAAAGCTGTTCCACGGTGCACATGGACAGTACATGTAAATAAGTGTACCAACAAAAGTAACAATGTTTTTAACAAATATTGAGATTATACGTCTTCAAAATAGCGTCTCAATTGTCTATAGATTATTTA
>VBVR01000518.1:0-11366 GCA_011638315.1 Tetramorium parvispinum | reverse complement strand
GATTTGAATTACTTCATGTATAAATGCGACAAAAAGTTTATTTTTAGCAGTTTAGAACAATTCTGTACGAAATTTCGTGAAGATTTGGCGATTGGTCGTGCGTGAGCATGTGCCAATTTATGTGCGAGTGGTTCCCACCGATAAAGTATTGGACAACACCTTGTCACCTCGACTATGCCGCGATGAAAACACACGGCCTAACTCGAGAACGCGCGGCTCATTCCGGGGAACAATACCGGAAACAATAACGCCGATCTCCCATCATTCGCCTCCGCCGATCCCGGTACATATCGCCGTATCGTATGAGTAACAGTAACAAAACGCGATTGAGGCACAATGGGGCGACGATGTAATTGCGCCCTACGGTGGCAACTGGTGCTCGTACGTACAAAGGGCACTCGACTATATGTTACAATCTCGATTTCGTCGCCGATCCTCGAAGGCCGGAGACGACAAGAGAAAGAGAAGAAAGAGAGCGAGAGCGAGGGAAAGAAAGAGAGAAAAAGAAAAGCCCGGAGAGACCGCGTCAATGCCGCTCAAGTGACCTCTTACGAATTGCGCTTTGCTTTGTGCACCATTGTTGGCTTTGTTTTGAGGTAACAAAATAGAAAACGCGATCGCTATTCTAGTCAATTAGTGACCATGTGATCCCCCGGATGGATCTAGCAGTGGGATGTTTCTCCAAATTCTCAGTACAATTATACCCTGAATTTAAAATCCGTTTTTATTTAACATTATTATTCTAGTTTTAATTTCTCTTCATTTAAATTGAGAATATCAGTAGAATACGTTTGAATTAAAATATTTAAAAAAAGATATTTGATACATATTAAATTATTATTATTATGTTTAGTTCTTATTAACACCTTCTCGATTTCTCTCTCATCTTCATACCAATATCAAATCTAGAAAGACAAAAAAATGGGCGATCTAAATCGGGCACCCGTTACGAAGAGGTTCGGCTTGCCCCCGATATAATTTATTCGGACAATAAGCATGCGTCTAACAGGCGCTCTACCCCTCCGCCGCAGGCATCAGTGTCAGACACGGTGATGAGCCCCTCAATGACAGCGACCAACATAATCTGTTCCCATCAGCCAAGTAGACATAATGGACGCATCAGCAGCGGGAAGCGACAATGGGAGCCGAATAGCATTTTACAGGAGCGCGCGGTTGCGCCCAGAATTGACGGGGGTGGTAAAAGTAGGGTGACTAGTGAGTGGGCGCGCGCGCGCGCGCGCGAGGGGGCGAGCCAGGGGTGAGATTGTCGCCGTCGTCGTTTTCCTAGTGGCACGCTTAAAACGCGGGTGCACGCTCGTAACGCAACGTGACGCAACGCAACGCATTCGGCCCACCTCAGGCTCACGGCGCCGAGAGGCATCGCTTTATTAAATTCCTGACGCGAAACGCCCGGCACGTGCAAATATTCGTTCGTCGAGTGAGACGCGCAATGCGAGGTGCTTGCTTACGACGGACGCGCTAAATTCAACCAAGCACCCCGATTTGCAAGAGAGCCGAGTCGCGATAAGCCGTGCCAGAGTCGCGGGAACGCTTCCAGCTGCCGGCTTCCCTTGTTGCCCGATGCGATCCAGCAAAACAATAGAGAAATCTCTGTACATACGATATTCCAAAGCAATCACTTTCCGCGAAAAAGTGAAAATGGATAGAGAAAGATTTGCGGAAAAACTACTTTTTATAATTTATACCCTTCTCTAGGGTTTCTCATATAGAGACATTTCGATTAACTCAATTGTGAAACCATACATAAAATGGTTTCTGTCCACGACATGTTCATACATTATGCGAAACGATAACGAATTACGTAATTATACTTAGTAACAGCTTATATAACTAAAACGGTAAAGTAAATATATATTATTTCTGCATAAACAGGTTGGATCGGTTTTTAATATTCAGTATGCTAATCACGAAAGTCTATCGTATTAACTTGCACACTTAAACGAAAGCTTTATTAAAAGACAATAATGAAAAATATGTATATATACATATATGTATATAAATAATATAATTATAACGGTCAAAAGTATTCCGAAATTTTTCAACAATTGAGAAATGGAAATAAGAGAAATTAGCCACCTGCAAAACATTTTGAGATTTTGTATAATTATATTTTTAATCCAATTTTATTCATTTGTAAAAGTAAGGTGACAAATCTGCGACAGTTAATAAATATTATGGTTTAGTCAGTTTAATAGATCCCGCATACTTGTCTAAACTGTATTCAGGTGTACCACGAGGAACCAACACATTATTTTTCACTTAATTTGATATCTAAAATGATTAAAATAGCTGTTTTGTATTGATTTTCTATTATCTTTTCAATCCTATTATTTAATTTTCATCATCAAGTTTTGCATGGAAAAGATAAAAATGACAAACAAGAAAAATAAAAATTTCCTTCTTTGGTAAATGGTTCGTAATCAAATTATCAACGTTTGAAAATGAAATCCTAGTAACGCGAGCTTGCATGTTTTTATTTCACAATTTCTATCTCTCTCGTGAGGTTACTTTCGAGAAACGTTACGACACCATGACAGCTTTTCAGAAATATCCTTTCGCCTTGTATTACGACATCGGTGTTCAAAGGACCATATCCCCGATGTTGGGCGCGCGTTTAAGACGTTAAAAAGCACGTGTGTGCGACAGACAATTATGAGACTAGCTACGACGACTTAAGACCACATGAAGGATCACGCACGTCAGCCTGATACTCGGGCGAATGGGCCCCTTTCACAATGGCTGACTTCGTAAGGCAAAAATCAGAAAGTTAGGCCCCCGGATCCCGTGCTATATCTCGGCTGCGAGCAGAGAGAGGGACTAGCGAGCGAGCGAGTTTCCGAGGGATGCGCAGCTGTTAAAGAGAGTGCAGCGATTGGCCGCTACCATTAGGCGGCCATGCTGAATCTTTCCGGTCTGGCTTCTCCTCACAATAGTACGGAGGACTTGGAACAGGGTCAGTAACTTCGCTAAAGATCAGGGTCGTCCAATAACATCTCACGTCGCTCTCGTATCCGCGAGCGTTTCGTTATTCATTGTTCAACTGACAACATCGCTTGTCAACTCGATAAAATAGGTAGGATCAACGTCGAATCAATCAATTGTCCATAGATATATCTCTTAACAAATAGATACTAAAAGAACGATCAAAACCGAAAAAAAACATTTTGTTTCCAATATTTTTTAATATTAAGAGATTTTATGTGAAAAATATATGAGTTAAATTCATTTTCGTACGTGCGATATAAAAATCTCTTGTGCCTAGCGACATTCTTGACTATTGCTGGTGACACGTGGAATATTCCACGTGTGGGACGAGTGTGTCGGTTATGACAAACAAAAGTGCGGCATGCTTCTGTTATTGAAATAAATCCCATCATAATCATTGCTAACACTTCTGAAGGGAATCTGGAATAAGCTAGTAGCGGGAGAAAATGGTCAAGAGGTAGAGAGAGAAAGACAGAGGGTTGCTCAGAGGGGACTCTTGTCCACGATTGTCAGCCGCGTGCCGCCACCCTGAGGATTAAGCGCAATTATTGGAATCACTCCGGCAGACCACAACCCGTTTCACACGCTGCTTGTGTCCTTTCGAACTGTTATGAAAGCTTGCTCCATTATAATATATTTTAATATTTCAAAAGTTGTCGAAATAAATGTACAACTGATATTCAAATATAAAAATAATGGTTTGATCGCATACCTCTCGTATATGAATTAAAATGCAATTTTGAATCTCAATTGCAATTGTAAAATAAAGACTGAGTTAAAAATACTGACTTAAAAGCATATGAATTATCAACGAAATATTTTTTATCTAATTTTTTATGTTCATAAAACCTATATTTTAAAGTAAATAAAATTTTATATTTATTTATATTTAATATATTCTTTTTTAAATAATAATCGAAGAAAATATATTTTATTTCTTGAAAGAAGTGTATTATCACTATTGTGTACTACTTAAAAGCGAAAAATAAAAAAACAAATTAAATATTATAAGGTTTTAAAGGGCATAAAAATTAAATATTTTGCTTATCTTATTTTTTGAAAATATCGACCTTTCCTTTCTCATATTCGTGAAGAAATAATCATAAGACTTGTATTTAAGTGAATGTGCGGCTTAGCGAGCTGCAATAATATAATATATCGAGGTATTAATCGCGATTTGTACACCGGAATTTGCAACGTGTCGAGTATACGTATATGGTGTCACATATTTCTATCGCTCTTTTTTAACGTTACATCTTTAATGTATATAACTAATTTGTATAATTAATTTAATAATAAAAATTTTATGATGAAATTAAAATGATAAAATAAATTTTAAATGAAACATATTTTAAGCTATTATTATTTATTGAGTATATGCGATACTCATTCCAATCTAACAAGTTTCTAAATAAGTTTTATGAATGGCTAATTAAAAAAATATTAATACATTATTGTCAAGATCGAGATTTATAAAAAAAAATTATAAATTATTCAAAGTGCAGGAAACTCGCATACTTCGTATAAATAGTGTCTTAAATACTTTCGAATTCAAGTGACTGATATATTTCTTGTCGATGAAAGCTACGAAAGCCGACCTCCTCTCTCTTTTTCCTCGCGTTGCCTCGAAGGAAACATGACACCCGTTAGCACCGTTACGAAATCCGCGGACGAAAAACGTATATTTCAACGAGCTGAGATACATACCTATATCGTGTTAGCCTCGTAATTAGCTGCACAAAAGCCATGCAAAGCACATTATGTAGTCTACGAATGAAATGCTAACCATTGCATTTTTCCTGATCACGCTTCGCGAACTGGCTCCATTAAGCGTGTAGTTAATGGCAATGTTTTTTCCTCGGTGCTATTCACTGGTGTGCACTTATGAATATTAAATACCAGTTCGAAATTCCTTTCAAAGAAAGAAAACAAAGGTCTCGATAATTTTTAATTTTTTTAGCATCTTATTACAATATTGAGATTATTATATTTATACACGCACGTAATACTGCGAGTTGCACATTGTAATATTATATGATGTCACAGAATTCATAATTTATAACATTGCGACTACATGTCATATTTTTATTTTCACTGTTTCAACTACAGTAAAGAAAAGGATAAATTGTTACTGGTTGAGAAGTTGCGCAAACTAAATGACATTAACGCAAGCATATGTTATTATTACAATGAATACAATGTAAAATTATACAAGGATCCTATATAAAACCTAGAATCTTAAGTAATTCTCGTGTATTTTTTATTATTTCCGAAAAGCAATATATATCCTATATTTTGCAGATGCTTTAAGGACATTTCTCAAAGCGTTGAACGCGACTCGGCAGTTTCGTCAATAAATCTCTAATACTTGATAAACGCATTCCACGTGCACGCACGTACATACGTAGTGTCACAGCCTAACCGCTCGTCACCCCTTTTGGATGCGGCTTGGGTTTTGGCTTGCTATAACTCCGATAATTATGTTACCAATGCGTCGAAGGACAAAGAGCTCTCGAGCGACGTGGATGGCTCGCTCGCTCGTTCGCGAGAGCCAGAAAAGACGTGGTTGCTTGGTAGTCCAGCTGCCGGTAATCCTCCCTTTGTAATTTGCCTCTATGACCCCCCTTCTTCAGTGGCGTCGATTTTTTTCCGTGAACCTTTCCCCGCGCGTTTTCCGACAATCTCCTAAACCATCGGTGCGTTACTTTCGTCGTAAAATTTTAATCCGTCGTGCGTTTACTATATTAATGCAATTGCAAACAACTAACAGTGACATAAAATAGATTAAACGAGATAAAATCTATTATATAAATAAATTACATGTTACATATATAGAACGTAACGTTCGAAATAATTGTCACAGCTTTCTACAACGAGCAGAATAAAAAATTAATTATTCTCGAATGTTTAGAAATAAAACTATTAATTTTTTTCTCTTCCATACAAGAACAAATTTTCTCTGTAAGTCCCAGTAAAACAGTGAAAGTTCGATTCGCAAAGTCGCCAAATGCCAAAAGTCGTCTACGCCAATGACGAGCAGTTGATGTCACCGTGACCGTGCCCTCCGGATAATAGAGTCCGCGACTTTAATGGACTCGCTAATCCTCTTCCCTGTTTGTCGGCGAGGGGGCACGCATTCACGAGATGCACGGAGGTAAGAATCGGTAGCGGGGGAAGGGAGGGAGGCAGGACGGGGTGGTGTGACTGTGGTACGTGCGCCTCTCTGGGGTGCGCGAAGTGAAGACTGCATTCATTCGTGCGGGCCGCCGTCACGGCGACGGGAAGGGGGTGACGCACAAGGGGGTGATCTCTCCGGCCTGTCCTGCCGGAGTGGTGACGTGCAGATACGCCCCTTGTGCGGAACCATCGGTGCGATGATACCCTCGGATTTCTCGGCTGAGCTATGCCGCGCGTTATGAGTGTTCTCTAACTGCATTTGTCGACAGAAATATGTTTTTAGCTAATATTCATTCATTGGAACAAATTTAGTTTAAATAAAATGCATTAAAGAAATGCGATGGTTACTTCGATGGTTGAAAGCGGCTGGTAGATCGGAAAGGGATGATAAAGGGGTGCATAATTAAACGACAAACATACGTCTCAAAGTTGACATAAACGATGACAACATAATCTTAGTTTCGAAGCGACGATTTGACACAACAAAACGACGTGTATGATTTTTTAGACCGAGAAACTCGAATAAAATTTATTTATATAAATTTTTTTCCCACAATTTTCATACAATACATATTCCCATAATTTAGAAATTGATATGAAACTCTAAGTGCGATTGTGAATGAATGAAATGGTACGTGAAATACAAAAGGAATTAAATGGATGTAAAAATGTGACACAAATTAGAAAGCTAATAATACAAATTATTATAGCAACATAATCTTTTAGCGAAAATTAATTTTTTTTTACGATAAGGACAAAAATAGAAACTCTTAAAACTTAATCTTTTTCATGTAATTTGTCTCAATAAATTAACGTAGATATAATAAAATATTTACGAAAAGAAATAAACATTATCCTCGCGTTTCAACGAGAATTACGAATAGGTGAATTCGTAATGAATTCATCAATGATAAAATCTGATGAATACAATGGATGAAACGATATGGAGGAATGATAGATGTTTTTACGAGAAAGGAGCGATCGATGTCTTATAGATATCGTCGTTCCGATGCCCTTATTGAAGCAGATTATCCCTGGCGTCCTTGTGGGATAGAATTGGGCAGGTTTTGCTGGAGCTGCACAAGCTGTTGAAGCTGAGGCGGCAGATTTCTGGAATATTGATAATTGGGCTGAGAGGCTTGTTGCTGCTGAAACTGCGGCTGCGGCAGCGGCTGCGGCTGTGGTTGCGGCTGTGGTTGCGGCGCATAATTGCTGCGATATTGTGGGTTGTATTGTTGTCGAGCACCAGCAGGCGGATTGTATTGTGCCGGTCTTACGGGAATCTCCTTATAATTTGTCTGCTGAGGCGCCTGACCTATTTGTATGTTTGGCCGATACTGACTCAGCTGATTTTGCTGTACATGTTGAGGCTCAATGGGACTTGAAGGCGCCAAATTCGGTACCGGTTGCGGCGGAAGGTGAACAATCGGATCGCGATATTGCTGCGCGGCCAATATTTGCTTGATCGCTGCCGGTGCTTGATTATAAGCTTGGTAATTGGGTTGCTGCGCTTGTCTGCGTTCCCGAATATGGCCTATAATATAATTGGAAACATGCAAATTTTTAGTTACCAACAAAAAAAAGATTTTACATTATTTGACGCAGAGACAACGGAAAGTATTCTCAAGAAATATGAGACATCCAAATTTATTACTCACTGTGGAATTCCGTTCCTAGCACGGGTGCCACGACGAGGATCAAGAGCTGAAAGGCAATAATATCAAATAACGATAACGTTTTGTATACGATGAAGTATATTTAAACATTATTCACAGATATTTTTCGTGTAACTGTGTTAATAGAAAAGGAAGAGCATATGTAATTTTATACATTCCAGCATAAACTGGAAATCCTATTTTAGAAAGCAGAAAAAATTATTTGCAAGATAAATAGGATTTCTTAGCCGACATTGATTATTCATCTATCATAATTTACATTGCGAGAAATAAATCAATTGCGTATTCAGATATCGTAAACTAGTAAATTTAATTAAATCATTGCATACTTATTTAATGGAGCTTGATTCATATCAAGTAATATAATTTCCAAGCAACATTTTCCAAGCGTGACGATCGTATGCAAAGTATCTCGCTATAACAATATTATATAACGATTCTTGAATTGAAAGATAAAGATGTGGTCGATAATGACATTTTTTTATAAAGCTATGGTAATGGTATGTAACATTTCAATATGTGATATAATATCTCGACTTTCTCTCAATAGAATAGAATTTGTATAATAAAATGAACATAATAGGATTTGTAAGGAATGTGTTTTAGAGAAATCAGTCATAAATTGAAGATAGAAAACATTAGAAAATTACATATCGTTGAGCTGAATGAGAACAGTTACAAATTTAGCAAACTTTCTTTCTTGAACATTACTTTTATATCTTCGATGATTCGATATACCGAACGTTCATTTTCTTCGCGAGAAAAAGAAAGAAAAGATCGTTAAACACGAATGCTCGGCTCTGTCAATTTTTTATACTCGCGAATGTGGATACTTAACACTCGGCGACCGATGAACGATAAAGTTTTGCCTATCTTCTCTTTTTCCCTGCTGATTACGTAGACTTAGGAATAAAACTGCGACGATTTTAACGATCAACGTGAGATTGGAAAGCAAAAGCGAGCACTCGCTTCGACGTCGGCTGTTCGGACGGAACGGCTTTGATCGCACTTTCTCCCCGCGTGTATCGCACCGTGGAATCTCGCGAGGCTTTTAGGGTCGCGATCGTAGACTTACGAGGAATCTCATGATTGCTGAACGACGATATCCGAAGGGCAGCGGGACGAAACTGGCGGCCGCGTCGCAACGCACTTCTATATGGGGCCCGGTCGTCGCGGGCCGAACCGCGCCGTCGGCCACCACCAGCTTTCATGGTTGGACGGGTTTCGAACGATTTTTTTCGCGTGCTAATCCCCCGCCCGTCGTCACGTAACCCAACGCAACGAACCAACGCGCCCCATGCTAGCTGGCCGCTGCCAATTGTGCCAGGAAGTGACCGGCGCGGTGGCACTAGAAAAGTCAAAGCGCGGTACGGTATACATTTGTCTCTTTCATGTACGATTCTTCGCGGAATACGGAGAATTATAAGATATAATAATTTTGTTTCACGTAATTTTATTATCGCGTAATAAAATTAAAAATCAAAGTTAAAATTGATTGGAAAATGATTATAAAATATTATCGAGAAGATGAGATACTACAATAATTAATCAAGAAAAGATTTTATTATTATTAATAAATTAATTTTATATTTACCAAAAAGTAATATTTATATTTTCTAATAAATTTTATTATGTACCGATTCCATTGTGTATTATACATAAAAATAAATACATCATGCGCTTTTTTAGGAGTTGACAACGCAAATTTTATAAATTTTGTCATTTATTATCAATAGCAACAAAAAAGAAAAGAAAACGTAAAATTAGTTTTCAAGAGTAAAATATCCATAGATGCCTGATTTACAGCAAACATTATTTAATGTGTAGCACGTGATATTAAATGTGAAATAAATGATCTATTTACAAGGAACGAAATTGTAATGATAGTACATTCTTTTCTCTTGTGCTTGGAATTTAATATCCCTCTCATATAAGGTTTATGTAATTCCACATTACATCGTAGATACATAGATTACGGCGATACCGTTACGTGAAAGTGGCTCGACCATGTCTCTTTTCCCTGTGTTTTCCTTGCAACCATGCTGAACCTCGAATTTTACAATTGAAATTTTGCGTTGCCTATCGAGTCGTTGACTATGGTGAGCGAACTAATCATTGTCGTGCATTATGTCACCGATTATTTTCGTCCTACGTGAAAGTTGTCTGTTTCTATGCACAGTTGTAGTTATATGTTATATGTAATTGCATATCAGTTTCACTCATAAATTTCTTTATTAAATTATTCTTATACTTAGATTATTATTAACATAATTTTCTTTATTAATTATTGTATTTAAAAAAGTATCAATGTGCTAATCTTCAGAATTCACGATATCTAACTTTTTTTAGAATTAATATTTTCAATCTATGATTTTTTATTTTTATATTAACAATTAAATATGATTATCATTATATTCTAGCTTTCAAAGAGATTATAAATCGTAATATTTTTCTGTTTATATCATAAAGTGCTATTTTAGAAGACTATCAATTTCACCGTTGTACTCAGAGACTTGCAGTCGTGAGTACATGTTGATTACTCGCAAACTCGATGTAGAAACGTGGCATTCCACGTGCTCGACGAATGAACGAAGGTGCACTATGATAGATATCTGCTCCGTAAGAAAGGGTGATATATGTACGTACGTACTATATCTAGTCACGTAATGGTTGGGCCGGCACCATGCAGGAAACGAATGCACGCATCACTTCCGTATTCGCCGCGAGTCGTAAATCGAGTGCATCATTAAAGTGTATAGCTAAACATAAAGTAGTGTGCCACGCATTTAAAGGATGATATCATAAGAGCATAGTATATATATAATAGATAAAAATATTGAAATCTACATAATATGTACGTACACCTTGAATAAATCAATATATATATATATGTATATATTATTACGTATAACATTCCGACAAAAGTTTCTTGTTTTATATATAAAGATTGCCGTGAAACATTTGCTATTTCCTAATCTTCCTAAAAATAATAAAAATAAAAGCATCGACATTGAAAAATATTGCATCCAACTGCAAAAAGTCGTTGAATTTAATTGATGTATAATTGAATATAACTCTATATCATAGAAATAGCGTGCGCTTACGATTATTAGCTATCGCAATTTTATCGTCGAACGTATATAGTATGTATATATATATGCATCAAGATTGCGTAAAGAATTCTGCATTCCGTATTCAACATTCCTTTTAATACTTTGAATATGTATATTGAATATTATAATTCATTATTCTTGTTAAGCTTTTGAAAAGTCCAATTTAATTAAATATATCAGTAATTACTTAAGAAATTAAAATTATGAGAAAATTATAAGAATGAAATGAGATTTATAATGCATGCATAAAAATTTGTGAATAAGTATAATAATTTTTTAATTAATTTCAGCTCTGCCTTTTACTTTAGAAATTAAATAAAAATCTTATTTTAGAATTATTTGATATGAATTTCAAAATATATAAATATAAATATAATAAGAAAAAATTTTTACA
>VBVR01000517.1:31254-47898 GCA_011638315.1 Tetramorium parvispinum | reverse complement strand
TTTATTTATATAATATATGCGCAGCGTTATTTTTTTATCGATAATTTAGGATCAGATATTTGTTTCTTTATTTTATGTGAAATAATTATTACATTATATATTTACACGAATTCCATCTCATATAAACTAATAAATAATAATGTCATTCATACGAATACGTTTAAAGCCTCCCTCTCTCTCTCTCAAAATGATTTTCGTGATAAACAAATTTTAGATTTTCTGACTGATGAATAAAATAACTGAAAGGGTTGTACTTTTCACATCTTCTTTGCGTAAACTGTAGTGGCATTTAAAATACTCTTCCGATATATTATTTGCATAATGTCCACATAATTTCCATCGTTGATAAAATCTAATGATGGATATTTATTACTTTATCTAAAAATAATTATTACATTGTCATCAGAAAAATTGCGTAATAATATTTGATGCTCCGGATTGATTATCCGGATGAGCACGTTTTAATTTGTACATTCTCTTGGAATGCTCTTTGGCGGTGAAACTAAGTCAGACATGTAAAAAGGTATTTCTACACGAAGACAAGATATATGATTACGTCCAATTTAAAAATTTTTAGGAATTTTTAAATGAGCTCTTTTGAGATCTGGTCTGTCGTTGATCATGAAGAAGATGACCAAGACGCATGGTTGATTTTCATGTTTACATTGCTTTCCGTATTATCTTTTTGGTAACTTTAATGGCATTTTAAAATACTTCGTACCAATATGTTATTTGCATAATATGCGCATAATTATTTGTCCATCGATAATAATTCGGGGATAGTTATTCATTATCGCTACTTGAAAATGATTATTACATTATCGTCGGTTGAGATTGCGTAGGACGTAATAATACCTGACGCGCGTTATCTGTACGGGCACGTTTTAATTCGTGCGCGGATTCCTCTTCGGCGGCGAAATAAAGTCAAACACGTAAAGACACATTTCCGCGCGCCGGCACGCGGAGAGTGACGGACGTTTTAATTACGCGATTCCTTCAGGCAAACGTAGCGGTTAGCATTAATCGTACGGATTCTGCGGAGGAACAGTGTGCTACGGCGGGTTAACGACGAAGATAAAGATGACGACGAGGGGGTTGGACGATGGGGTGACAAGGGGATGGCAGATTACGCGAAAGACTTTCATAATATTCGGTGTTTAAAATTCTCGCATAATATCCGACCGTGTGCGGCAGCACGACAGCGGGGAAAAAACAAAAAAAAAAGGAAGGCCAAGACTAAGGAGAAGAAGAGCAAGAAGAAGAACAAGAAGAAGAAGAAGAAGAAGAAGTCAGTGTGGAGGCATGCGTCGCCCTGGGCGTCTTGGGATAGGACTCCGCTTCTTGTTTGTTTTAGCGCATGTTTCGATATGCATACTTCGCACGTGTATGCGTCGATACGGGTGTGCGTGTACGAACTTTACCGTACAGTCGTTTCACTTAACGCATAGACGGGGGTTCAAGTAGCGTGCCCATTAATCTTCCATTTACGATTCTCCTAAGACTCATGATGACATTAACCTCGTTCGTAAGACGTTTCGCAAGAGTTCTTTGGAAATCATTCGAGAAAGAAGATGCCCTTCCAATGGCCAAGTTGCACGATATATATATATATACATATATATAAATTGCAAAACCTTCAGTGATTTATATTTCCTCATTAATACGCTAAGAGTAATATAAACACTTAAGTTATATTTATAATAAAATCAACTTTAAATTGGGTAATAAAAGATACTTTTGAACTCTTTAATTTCAAGATTTAATTAGCCATTGCAATCAACATTTTAATTATTAAAAGATATACATATATTGTATTATAAGTTTGTTAATTTTAATTTATGATTATTTTCTACTTATAAACAGAGGAAAAAAATATAAAAATTTGATATTTTTTAGTTATTATCATAAGTTAACTTTAATTTAATTGTTTAATTTCAATTTAAAAAAATACAATTATTTAAAATACGATTATCTGATGAGTTTAGAACAAAAAAAAGCAGACATGACGTGTTTACAAAATTTTCATGCTATACATTATTTCGGGTTCGTCAATTTCTTGTTGCGAATTTCGCTATCTCCTTTTTTTTCGGTGAAGCCAATCTCCTCGCGTCGTTATTATTCAGCGAGTGCGAGGATTTGCACTTGCCAGTGTCCTCCAATTAGCAGTATAAAGCAACATAAGCGACGGAATTTGGTCGGATTACAGTTTCAGTTTCTCGTTCCCCCCGTAATACGAAGTTCGGCCACTCGGCGGCGTCGATTACGAAAACATGGCGCAAGTTTTATCTCTCCCACAAATTTGTTATCACGGATCGAGGTTGTCCGTATCGACCATAACGACAGCATGGCCCTGTCCATTGAATACAAATAAGATGTTCGCACCAGAGAGGGGTCGATGATGAAAGTTAATAAAACTGGTAGATATCCCTCTTTTATTTCATCATCGGGACCATTTGCATAGTGAGAACGAGTATTCCTTATCTATGGGGCATACTTGAAAACTTCCCACCACGTGTGTGTGTGTGTCTATGCAGTCAAATTCAAATTTGATATACTGCACAAATCAATTAGAAGACCGTTTTTTATTATCCCGCAGAATAAACTGAATTTTAATATGGAGAGAAAAAAATACTTCAATTACATATCTTAAATATAGATATTAATTAAATAATATATTACATTCTTTTATCTTATATATTATATTTTTTCATATATAATATACTTTGTCTTTTTTTCTGATTCTCAAGAAGCTTGTTTTAGAAATTCAATAATTTTTCTGTTTAGCTTTCTTAAAAATTCAAATTCTATTCTCCAATCTACATTTCGCAAATTCTCGTATCATATTTTTTATAGACGCAACACTTCCAAAAAAAGCATCACAGTTTTATATGGATTTGCATGACTGCGTTCATAAGAAACAAACAAGATTCGATAATCTGTTTGGTGTCTGGTTAATTAGTAAGTGTTAATCGCAAGTGAAAGGAACTGGCATAAAACCGAATGGTATGTAAATTAACTGGACAGTATTATTCTCTCTCTCTCTCTCTCTCTCTCTCTCTCTCTCTCTCTCAGCAGCAGCTCTCCGATTAATCGGACCGCCGGTCGTTCCCGGCTAATTGATATAAACATTTACGTCCGCGAGGCTGCGACGACAGTCTTGCTTCTCTTCTCCCCTGCAGCTAATTGACAAACGTTAATTACATGTTCGTAGAAAGCCGAAGGGCTGTGGCTCCGTCAAAATCGAGTTTCTGGATGGGCCTGATCGCTCCGTGAATCTGGCGCGTCGAATAATTAAGATCCTGTAGTTCCGGAGTCCAAATTCCGATCCGAGCGAATTCCGCTCCCATATTTATCTAATTAGCCGTTTGGCTAACGAGCTTCGCGGCAAGAGAGAGAGAGAGAGAGAGAGAATTAAATTTCAATTAGCCCTCCTTCTGCGTAAATTAAATCATTGTAGATTTTTCGTCATCCTTCTAATTTGATACAGTCGATTTTATATCGATTTGGTCTCGCTGCAAATTTCAGAACTTGATGCCCATTTTACGTTCTGTAAGTTTTATATCCTGTTACAATTATATACTAATACCAATAATAATCACAAGTATATTGATAATATACTATCACTATTACGATGATTGGTATAAACAAAATGTTTTGTTTGTCTTTAGACACAAAAAATACATCGCAAAGAAGATTTATTTGATTTAAACAAATTAGAAATAAAAAACTAAAAGCTTCTTAATACTTATGATACGTGTTTCCAATTGGACATAGTGATCTTAGATCAATTTCTTTCTTAAGTGCAATTATTGAATGTATGTATCTCCGATGTTTCTTTTCTTCACGAGAAAAGTTAATCGAATAGCGTGTCTGCACTGCTGCACTTTACACTGTTTGCAATTTATAAATGCTACAAAAGTCTGCGATAGATTTCGACAGAGAGATATCGCAGTGTTTTAGGTTTAAGTGATATTATTGAACATTGAGGCTTTGTGTCATTAGTCCATCGCGATGTCTACCCGTTTTGGCGCTTCTCTCGAACGGCGCTTACAAACGATCGTGCGATATCTGGCGACCACTAGTAACGTGTACATATTGCAGGTACGATATTCCCCATCATTCCACGCTGACACTACCACACGACCGAGGCGACTATAACCGATTCCATTTATCTGCGACTACACCCTTCTCAACCGTTATGTTAGCCGTTACATCTTATGCTTATTTCATCGGTACAACGGTGTTGTCGATTTAGTACTGCAATTCGAATTGATGCTCAATAAATCAATAACTTTTCATGTTTTTTTAAAGTTTAATTTAAATTTAGATTTAAGCCATTTACTATAAAAGAATGTGCTATAATATAAATGAAAATATAATCTTAGGAATATGATAATAATAATTTCTTTTCCATGTAAAGTTATATTTTTCTCTTTGTATATTTATTGAGCTTCGAGATATACAGACAGCGAGTACACGATAAAGTCATACAGCATCATTAAACTAGTACTTACAAACTTCGCTTGAAGTATCACTGTGATAGGATTTTTGTTGTCATGTCCTCGGGGGAGTTCTCTCGGAGCGTTCGGCCGGCGCGACGGATGGCGAACTACTTGGCAGGTAAAAAGGGATAAAAATCGTAAGCGATTCGTCCACAGCAAATCGGTGGATCGTCGTATCATGTCCCTCCTGCGGTCGCCTCCGTTTCCCTTCCGTCCTCCGGGCGCATCCTCCCGATAAGGTTTTCCATTTCCCCCACCCTCGGCTCCCCAGGGGAAGCAACCCCCTCGCAGGATTGGCCCCGAGACTCTCGTCTTCCCCGATTCTGCCTTTGAATTATGGCTCACAGATATCCTGGGCCCTGGTGGTTATACCAAGCCAACATTATGTACGTGTACATACACGCATATATGCGCGCATACACACGGTGTTTCATAAATATATGTCAGCAGATATGCATTCCTTCTACATTTCGAAATTTGTCTGCCCGTATCAAAGATTCTTAATCGCTACTGATTGATAGTATACTTGTTGCTAAGAAAGAAGATATATTCTATTTTCTATTAATGTAAATGCATTGTTTAATTCTGATAATTTATAAATAGATGCGAAACAATGAAATACGATGCAAAAGACACAAAGTTTATGACACAACGACAAATTTCAGAAGTCTCACTGAACGGATCTGCTACTTTCTAACCACCTTGTATATCCGCGTACACACACATATACACGTATATATATGTACACGTCTGTGTGGAATTCGTGTACATATTATGTAGACGTGAGTCCTTGCACGTACACGAGTCAGAGACGTACGTGTGCACACGGAGGAGGACTCACGCTCTGCAAAGGAGCAGGACTTCTATCGGCGACCACGAATCCACTTCCGAGGGAAAACCAAGTTCCGGTGGGTGGTCGGGATTGGCCGCGTTTTATCATATTTTATTATACATGAGGGAACGTTTCTTCCCGCCGTGGCACCACCACCGACTCCTTAGCTCGCTCCTTCGCGTCAGACGTGGTGGATGGAGTTTGCGAATCTCTCTCGTGCGCGACGCGCTCGATCAATTTCTCTCCCGTCTGACTACCAACATGCGTTTCACTTCAAAATTCCGCACTGATCGACAGCATTTTCTGGTTGACGATTTGCTCGGTCTCTCTCGATATTGTCATGTACTCGCAAATGAATTAGTGATGGAATCAGAGCGGCGCGTCTGTAAAAAAAGAGAGAGTTTGGTTCGTACGATGCAGCGAAAAATATTTACGCACGATTTTCACATTTTAATTTTAGCTGCAGTGACAGACTCACGATTTACAGATTCACAATATCGGATGATAATAGGAAAATATGTAGGATTTAGCGATTTAGTGTACCTATACGTATACCTATTATAATACTTTATAAGTTTATTTCTCAAAAATTAGAGAAGTTTCATATCATAATTGTAGTTAGTTTCGACAAAATATCAAACAATAGCTGTGGAATCAGATTAAAATGCTGACGTTGCGTGAAATTGGTAATATTATGAGCTCATTATAGTGTAGGTAGAATATAATTGCATTACATTACATGACGCCACACAGACGTGAGCGTGAATACGAAAGTCATTTGCTACGAATTGGTTATTTCACTGGCGCTTCAGTCACCTATTCCAGTGAGGCAGGTAGTAAAATCAGTAACTGAAATGGAAACTATTCGAAGAACGGGAATAGTTCGCTTGGACTAAATTACGTGAGAATTTGCGCTCTCCGATCGGCGATTCGGACGATCGCTTTTTGCGCGTCGCATACCGATGCAGTGCTTGTGCGCAAGTTAAACCCACTCGCGCGTTACGACGATTATGTTTTCACCATGGCATAATTAGCGCCGAGAGAGTAGCTCACCACTGAGAGAGTTCGAGATACATTAAATATTGGCCCGAATACAAGCGCACCGGGAATTCGATTCTCTCGTTTGGAATATCAGCGAGGGAATTCGTGATACGCTCGCCAATCATAATCGAAATTGAAGCTTCACATTAATTATTATCGCGTATATTATCTAAATATCTTAGTTTAATAAAACTTTTAGCGATGTAGCCGACTGAAACGGAAAGATGAAGTATCATGTAATTAAATGATGAGCCGTATGTATATATGTGGATAAAAGGTAAATTGCTAGCGGAAAGTAGTAATAATCCTTTTAAATTTTATTTGTTTTCCAAAAGATATATTTCTTTTTTAAAATATAGGATTGTAAATAAATTCTGAATTTTGTAGCATCTTATATATTTTACTGTTCACAATTTTTTAAATTTATTTTAAATTATAATACTAAATTATAATAAATATAACATAGCTTCAAGATGAAATAAATATTAATTTTCGCATCACACGGAATTAATTTTGAAATATTCTCCAGTAACCATGTGCGCACGTTGTTTACACGAACTCATTTCGTCTATATTACATTCTAGTTTTTTGCAAGGATATAATTGATTTTTTCCTAAAATTTTCTGTGCCCTTAAACACATATCACAATTTTCATTCAGTATTCTTGTCTCTTAATGAAATAATAAAATATAAGAATAAATAACTTCTGAAGATCCTTAATTAAAAAAACAGAAGATTGGTAAGAGATTTATTTCTGTCAGCAGCGAAACATAAATGTGAATGCGCGTGTGCCGCGCGCCGAGTCGCGCGAGTGTACATTATAAGCTTCGTAAGTCTCGCTACGCGACGGCTGCAGCAGCGGATAACGCGAATCACCGCAAAGGGCTAAGCCAGGCAGCCTCGATAAATCACCGCGCGCCAGTTCTCATAGTCCTGTCAACGAAAGAGGCACCCGCGGGATGCGGTCTTAGGGTCCCGCCATTGCCTCGGCTTAACGGCGCAGTTCCTCGCCGTTCTTCCTCCGTATCTCGGCTTCTCCTTTTCTTCTCTCTCCCTCTCTCCGTCTCTCCGCCTCGCGCGCTCCTCGTGGTGCGCTCCTCTCTGTATTTGGCGTTGGCTTTGCCGTGGCTATAAGGGGCCGTAGGGAAGGAGACAGAAGGGCACCGCGGCAAGGAGTTGTCGACACTGAAGAAATAATGACGGCTGTCCCGCGAGCAGAAGTCGGACGGAGGAGAGAGCCTCACGCTCTTACGTCTCCCAGACTGGGACGCGATGCGACGTTCTCGCCAAAATAAGACTGCTCGGGAGACTCGGTTCATTCTGTCCGTCGCTGTCTACGGTCCTCTGCACCGAAAAGATGAATATTTCCTCTTCCAGAGCCAGTTCGTTTTATGAACAGGATGTATAGCAAAAGCGGACGCACCGTGTGGCGTAGGTAATCGCACCCTCCTTTCGTAGCCGAGACAGCGCTTTGTGAATTCCGGAAATTCTCGCGGCAGACGATTTCTCGTAACCGCGCGAAAAGATTTTTCGTGAGACAAGCAGATAAAGCACGTACGAGAGTGCTGCTGTCCTTGTAGATAAATGTTTCGTTTTATCGTACACAAGGACTGTGTCGTGGTCTATTAACCCTTAGCTGTTATTCGATACAAGTATCTTTATTTAAAGTGTTATTCACAAGTCATGAAATATTTTATACGAAATATTCCGTGATTACTTTGATGAAATGAAATAAGTTCTATTTTATGATTAATTTTGGATATCTACATGCATAGATTTTCGAACAAATTTGAAAATTATTTTGCGAAAATTTTCTTTATTATAAAAAAAAAGGAAACAAATGAGAAAATATGATTTCTATCAATGGATTGATATTTTGTACAGTATCAATACAATGGTCACTAATTAGTAAATTTCATAACAGTAGTTGTCAGTTCATTTTAAATTCATAATAAGATATGATGAATATATTATTATGAATTTAAAATTAACTGACAACTACTTTCCATCCTTTCGTTTGATTGAGGGTGATATGCACTTTTAAAATAATTTATTGATTGGATATTTTTCGTTAAATTAAATTCAATTCTTAATTATTGTATGTATTTCTGAAAACTTATTTTTATTCTTGATCAATACTAGATCTATGTTATTTATATAAAATTTTATGTTTATTTCAACTGTCAGTAATAATAATAACTAAGAATAGATATACTATAATAAGGCAAACAAGACTAGATTTAGGTATTTATTTTATCTTGTTAAAATTAGGAAAATTATTGATTAGTTTGGACTAGTTCGACAAATCTGTGTCAAAAGAATAGATTTAAAAATATCTTATAAAAGAAGTTAACTAAAAATAAAAAAATATAGGTACTAAATTAAACTTTATACATATATTATTAAGAAAATTCTATAATATGTATATTTAAATTACATTATTACTTTTATTAATGCGTGACAAAAGGTAACATAATATTTAGATAATATACAGGAATGTTGGTATCATCTGTGGACTCCGAGTAGTTTGTAACGAAATAGAAGGGATGGAAAGGGTAGAAGAATTAGTGCGGCTAAATGAGACTACTATGGAACAGGTTAACCCTAGTTTTTTTTATGTCGCGACAACTAAGCCAAAACGATGCTCGCGAGGGTCGCCGGCGGGCTAACATTTACGGATGCGTGACTACGGGAGAGAGAAGTGCTTGAAAAGTATAATCGTCTCTATCTTCTTAACAGGCCGCGTTTGCGGTTCATTTTCCAAGTTATAAGTATGGCGCAATTTTGTATATTTACGGTTTCACGCATTTCACGCGCATGTCCTTGATCCGGTAAAAATATCTGCTTTAATTTTTGGTGAACATAAATCTCGTATGCTAGAAAAATTTTTGTTATTCTTAGTTTTTTCAAGATGATCGTATTCTAAATGCTTAACGTTTTAAAACGTTAATGGATTTTGTAAACATCTCTGTAAAATTATAAATGTATGTTTCACCAAGTAAAGTCGAAAACGAAGAAAAGCTTAAAAAAAAGAAAATATTCTTTTGTTTAATAATTCTCGTCAGGTCACACTTTGGCAAACATGTCACAAATTCATTGTCTTCCTTGTAATCGTTGCGGTTATTAAACTCATTGTAATTATTAGATTGTACTGGCGACGCGCATAGCAGTTTAATTCCGTTTCAGGGATTGACAGAATTGTGCTCGATGCACCTAGTAATGAGGCGAGGATATTGCGAAATACTTGTCGGATATTGTGCGAAATCTCGGGCGCCCATGTGAAATTACGAGACTGCGCTGCGCGTTCTCGCAGTTTTGCTCGAAGAAATAATTTGCGCGCCAAGAGAAATGGAGATGTCGACCGTATTCAACGGCGGTGTCTTGCAATCCTCCGCAACGCCAAGTATGCGTTAATTTTTCAACTCGTCGTAATTATCACACTCGCGACCGTAGACGAGGAGAGGTACGCTTGACAAATACTTGTAATTTCAACTACACAGAGATCTGTTCTACCTCAGTATAATAATGCACTGTCGCAACATTAACTACATGTAGTTTAAAGATGAAAACAGTTTGCGTGCTCTAGAATCCAACGAAAGCCTTGGAACATTTTGTTTGTGCCAATTTTTTAAAATAATTATACAATAAATAATTTGTTTCAATAAGTGTTAAATGAAGCGAAACCATCGATAATCATAAGTTTGACATAAATTGAAGTAAATATAATGAAAAGAGTATGAAATTTATAAAATCAAAGTTCTAGGCATAGCACTCTGTCATTATTGTCGATTCTGCGAAGGACATGGAGGAATTCGAAACTGTTCACGATTTCCCTGCGAAATTTCGGCGTGGCAAAAGACGCGAACGCTCCTCATCGAGGATTTCGCGCGAATTAATGAGGACCCGAATATCTCGGCAGACCACGCGGAATTTACGATGCCGTACCGACCGTTACTGCGGAGATCGCCAATTAGATTCGAATTGATTCAAGTTTAAACAACCTAAAAATTTCGAGAATGGATCGTGAAACTATTTCTAGAAAAGATAATCGGGCATTCGCTTTGTGTATGTAAATTACATACTCGTACCAAATTTGTCTCCAATTTCGTGAAATAGAAATAATCGTGAAAGAGAAATAATTAAACTATATTAAGTTATATATTTTAGAAACGAATGATCAGACTCTCTAATTTGAAACTCAAATCTTGCAATTTTTAATAAAGCATATTTTGTTTTCAATATTCAAGTGCCAAGTTATATTCAGTAATAATATCTATTTTAATCTTTTGCATTTTATCTGGACAACCTTGGAATGTCGCTCGTTACTTCATTACTTCGTACTGATTTTGTCTTTAAATCACGCTTTCATTTTACATATAGATGGACTCTAGCCGAAAATCTCTTATTAATGGTTTATCTTGTTGTAACAGGGAATAAATCTTAACGGAAGTAAGTGGGCGTTTCAGGCACGCGGCTAGTTTGCCCGTTGCTACCATCGCGGTTCACCGCGGTAGGACCACCCGCGAGTCGGACTTCTTCGTCTTCTTCTTCCCCTCCCTTCTTCCCTCGGTCCGCTTCTACATCGTCTTCTTCTTGCCCGAGGTTCCTCTCGTAGTTAATGACTGAAGTCCGAAAGAAGTGACTCGCCTCGTTTCTTTTTTCATGTGGACGCGAAAATCGCACGAACAGCGAAAATGGCGGGAGCAAAGAGTCCCAACTTCGAGAATAAGGATCCGTCAAGAATAAAATTCTTATATAGAAAAAGTGTATTACCCAGATTAATTGTCTGTTAAAAATAGGAAAATTTCAGAAAGCCTTGTCACTTCTTTCATTTACATAAAAAAAATAGCTACGTAGTAACATTTGTAGAAATAAGATTCTAATAAGGCAAAACTTAATAATTTCATGCAATAATATTGTATTTATAAACGTCCAAATCATTTTATATATACAAATTTAAATATTCTTTTGCTTGTCATAATTATTTCTTTGATTATCTTTGATTCTTTTTGACAGTCCGAGCTCATTTAGAGCGCACCGTCGGCACCGTCATCACAACTTGCGAAAGCCACCCTTGAATACGAGCTCTCTTTCTCGTCTACGTCTTTCTCTACCCGCGTGGCTCCGGGGCTTATTCTTAATCAGCGATCGCGTACCCGAGAAAAATAAATCGTCGCATTATTCAACGGGCCGGTAATATGGATCGTGGGGTAAAAAAGCGGAGAAGGGTAGATGCACGGAACGGGCAATGGTGCGAGGGCGGCGCTAAACGTCCGCTTGTAGCCGGCGAGATAACTTTCTGTAATTCAACCGTACGGCGACGAATACTAATTCCCGCCATTAATCTCGAGAGGGTCCGAGCATCGCGCATGGACCTGTTCGATCCTGGCATCTATTCTCTCCGCCGCCGTCAGTAGAGAGGTACCCCTTTGAGAGTGCCGTGCCGAACGACACGGGATCGACAATTGCGATCGATGGGAATGGCTGAGATAAAACGAAACTGGTACACGTCGATGTAGAAAACGTTTCCAGGGATAACACTGGCAATGAGTCTGTTTGCTTTAGTTACGTTTTCTAAATTTTGTTTCTTTCTATCTCTCTCTCTCTCTCTCTCTCTCTCTCTCTCTTCTCTTTCTCTTCCCATGTTGGAAAATATACACCTATTTCTAGACATCTGCTTTAAATCTACAAAAAGCGCAATGAAGTGAAATTTAAGCTCACAGATATAATAGGACGCTTCAAATCCCCTAATTTTGCAGTGATGAGCAGCACTGTTAAATTACAGACATTTTATGAAGTTAAGATTATCCAAATACTAAGTTTAATAAGTCCACGTTTATGTCTCAATTTCAGAGTAGAACATATTTCTAAAACTTAGGAAAAAAACATAATTCATTTTTTTTCATCAATAAACGTATTTATATCGAGGTAAATATTTTTAATGTAATTCTCAATTATAATTTGCACAAAGAGGCTAAGCATATTCTAATAATTTAAAAAAATCTGGTTGTGGATACTATTATATACATTATATATATTAAAATAAGCAATGAAAGAGAAAGCGCAAGAGACGTGATGAAAAACGTGATGCACGCATAAGCGGAAAAAAGTAAACGAAAAATAACGTTAAGCATACGAGGATAGAAGAATGGGATAGAAGTTAACTACAGGAGGATTTCAAAGCAAATTGCTATTCTCGAATTTCCCCCTTTTATCACTTTATCACTCTTGGATCGTTTTTATACTCTTGATCTATCGCTTCATTCGTATAGTTTTAATCCTGCTTTCGGTACGTTTTTTGTTGTGTATCCATACCATTCTCTCACTTGGTTGCATTCACGCGTGAAAGTGAATTTTTCCTTTCATTGAAGATGAACTAATCGGAAACTGTTAACTGATTAGTAAATTGTCAGGAATTTCATTAAACGGTACGAACCGGTTTGAAAGCCTCGGTTGCGCGATATATTTGCGGAGAGCGTAAACGAGGGATAGATGCAAAGGAGATAGCGTTAAAGACCCTCCGAGAGTAACAAATTGCTTGATGAGCTTGCAGATGAGACGAAGTTCAAAGAGAGAACATCCCGAGGTGAGGATAAGTAGAGACAGTACCAATGTGGTAGGATGTGAGAGGGAACATAGCGTAAACCTTTGACTTTCTTTCCTATTCCCAGGTGTTTTCTCATCCCTTTTGCTTTACTAAGAAATGCGATTTCGTTAGAACCAAGTTTTCAAATCTCGTTTTTCGAATCCGAGAGATTCCGAGACAATCCGAGATTCAAGTAAACGCGTAACTTTTAAACATCCGAATTTCTTTTATCGACTCTTATAGAAGTAAGCTAAGCTCGTCATAGAAATTAATTCTAACAATCTTAAATAAATATGTTCCATTGTAAAAGGGGAATATGGTATAGAAAATTTATAAATAACTGAAGTAGCAATAATTAGTAAGTAAATATAATTTTAGCCATTTTTACAATTTTACCTATAATAAAATTAGTTTCGTTTTATTATATTTTTGTTGATTTCTCTTATTATTCCTTCGGCCGTACATTAAGTTATTCGATTGAAAGAAAATTTTAACCGCGGAAGATAACGCACAAGACGTACTTGGCGCTACGTTACAAATTGTTACTAACGTATCTTCGAAGTTGCCTAATGAGACGATCAAACGTTTAACGGGAACTTCAAACGCGTAGCTGCAGTAGCATTTGTTTCGCTCTTAAGAGGAGCATCCACGCAAAGGCCGCGAACATCGTATAATTTAAAGTTAAGAAAGACCCTGGGGCAATATCGTTGCGTCGGCTTGCCGTAAACGAATATTAACGCACCTATCACCTGTTTAACAGGAGGAATTAACATTACGCTCGCTTCCATAGTTCGGATGGGAGGCTCTAAGAGGATTTGTTAAGCCGGATTACACGTTCCTATACAAGCAGTAACCTTCTTGCGTTCCTCTTCCTGTAACAAGTAAGATTCTCTCTTTCTCTCTCCCTCTCTCTTTTCTCTCTCTCTCTCTCTCTCTCTCTTTGAAATTCTCCATTAATGATTATTAATTCTAAAGTTGTAAAGCTGGAAAATGTATAGAAAATTGAATCATGTCACACAAAGAGCGGTATATTTGTCGTGCGAGAATATCTGAAGCGATTTAATACATGAGTATCCTTGATTTTTTACGCATCGATGAATACAGTTAAAATTATTCGATATATTATCGACATTTAATTTAATTTAATTTGGCACAGCGCAAATTTCATGCTCATTCAATGAGAAAATAATGATTCGTTCTGGAGCTTGCATAAACCATTGCCCACTTTATGCCATAAACAAGTGAAACTGAATTAAAAAGTCGTATAATTAAAATGATATTACCTAAAATTAATTAAATCTTATTAATGTTATTTCAATCGGGGCCAAATCCTATTTCGGAAGAATTTTTATCAAAATTGTAAATGAGAGACATTTTTTTATAGATTGCCAATCTCGATAATCTTTAGATAAAATTGATATAAATTAGAGTAATTTCTCATGTGTTTGCATTAATTAATAAATTACTTTGAAAAATTAATGAGATAATTGAGAACCAGAGCAATTTCATTCCTGACAAGAAATTAATTTAATAATGATATTTTCAAAAGTCTAAAGTTTTTATTGAAGTATTTTTACGTTGTGATTAATATATTGTCCAAATATAATACATTAGTGACAAAGAATAGTGTATACAATTAGGAAATAGAAATAAAATATAAATATAAAATAAAATAACATACAATTTTTATATTAAATCTTTGCATTCCTTGGTCGAGCAGGATTTATAATTGAGGCTTTGCAGTAACCTTTAGAATAGCTCTCTAAGCGTTCAAAACAATGCATTATTATATTATATTATATATTATAATTAACATTTTTGAAGTTCATAAATTTCTACATAATAAAAATCTTTGTTTTATATTAAATCCACTAATTTAATTAAATTAAGCAAAATAATTGATCTTCGCCTATTAGTAAAAAATAATTTAAACTGAGAATTTAAATATTATATGTCAATTAATGTCAAAGTAATTTCGAATTGTGACATCGCTCTTTATTAAAATAGTGAATAAAATTGATAAATTCAGCGTTCGTTTTTGGGGATTTTTTCTTTTGAAACATTCGAACACTTAACAACTTTTTTATTGTAAAGCATGTATTTCCTGCGGGCGGAAGATCTACGGACATGGTGACTGTTGCATGTTTTGGAAAATTCTCACGTAAATCGGTACGTATCATTTCCGCGAGTGTAATGATCGATCGGGCGCAATTCCGTATTGATATGCGATCGGACATACCCAAATCTAGCACACACATGCATGTATACACAGAGGAGTAATCGGACGCAATCGTGCACGCGGCGAAATTGCGTGAGAGAGCGCACTTTTATACGATCAGGAAAATGATATTTACTTCCCCGGTCACTGGCTAAACATGCGAAACACCAAAACTCGCGGGCGGTTTAATGGGTCCCCGTTGTTTCGACGACATAGACACGCGTGTCGGTGTTGACCATACGTAAATTGAGTGACAGCGGGTAAATACCTCGTCAGTCGCGAGAATAGACGTCGTTACTTGCGCCACCAATTTCGATCGTCGTCTATGCACCTCGCGATAATAAGCATTGTCGTTAACGGTACGAATCACTACATTCTACATTTTACAGTAAAAGAAAATCGGTGAAATGATTTATGGTCATCTATATTCGACGTTACGAACGATGAAAAATGAATAGCTATGGAGTAAACAATTTGGATAGAATGCATTTGATAAACATTTTGCCTGATGTAATCGTTAATTTTTGAAGAGATATTAGTTTTAGTAAAATTATAATAATATTCAATATTTCCACAAAAACATTTTTTTTCCGAAAAGATTCATTAAGTAGGAATAAAAATTGATTTCTTTCACAAAATATTGTATCTTATTTATATATAAAAAAATCGTGATACATAATACTGTACAAAATTTCTTTTATTTTAAATTTGTAATATTTTAACCAGATAAATTGAAATCAAATTAGAAACTTTTCAATTATTTTAATCTATCGATAGATGCATTATAAAGAATTTATATAAGTTACTCGTTTCACATAACTTGGATTACTAATTTGAACATCACGTCGATTTTCTATTTTCTATTTTTCATATATCTGATTACATTCGATTCGAAATGCATTAGAGCGTACATATGGGCGATGACACAATTCGAATCGTATATAATACGTATATCGAAAATTCTGCTGTTAGACAACAATTTTGAATCGTGTAAACGTAAATGCTCTTTTCAATTAAGTTACGCTTGCTAATGGAGAGAGAAATTGCGTGCAAATTTCTCTTTAAAAATTATTATTCAATTAGTAAGGTAACATGCTATTTGTTGTAAAAAATATGTAGAAAATTTATTTATCCTCCTTTCACGTTTTAATTATTTGACAGACAACTGTCGTACACTCGATGCTCGTAGTTAATATTTGCTAATTTGATTACGCATTTTACGCCAAGTGCGTTCGCAACGCATAAACCGACGTGCGCACGAAAAGAAGACCCGACAAAAAGTGAAATCGTTATTCGCGTAGCGGTCCGCGGTGGGCCGCGTCGGTGCAACGGGGTCCGTTTGATAAGACCGCCCGCAGCGAATAACATTTTAATCTGACGGCCGCTCGCGGTCCGGTCTCTGCTTCTTCCATCCCTCTCGCGCCTTCGCCGTTTTTTTTTTTTTTCTCTACTCCTCCCCGCGCGT
>VBVR01000517.1:11999-31244 GCA_011638315.1 Tetramorium parvispinum | reverse complement strand
TTTTTTTTTTTTTTTTTTATCGTGCCTCTCGTTCGCTCGCTTACCCTGGCCTCCTGCGAGCTTCCACCGGAGGAGATTGCCTACCTGCCGCCTCCTACACACACCTATGCGGCTCCTCTACGCGGTTCCTCGTTCCTCGTTACGACGCGCTTCGTCACGCATATTTACATTTGCTTTATGGGCCGACCCGCGCACCACTGACGTGCGCCCCTAATTTTAGGGGCCTCGCGAGAAGAAATTTGTTTTATTTCTGTTATATTAACTCTTACGTTAAATATTTCGTTGAATAATTTTGTGTTATTATGCCTTCTTCGTTATCTCGCGCTCGAATTTATAGCAAAACTCGATGACTAATTTATGAATGTTTAATGAAGTATGGAAGAAAGTCCAAAAGGAAAAGAAATGAACTATCTCATGAGATGTATGCAATAATTATATTGTTAAATAATTGTTTATAATGATTATAAGTGACTTTCTCGTACCTAATATCTTGAATATAATTATATATTTGAACTTACATCGTGTATACGTTCCAAGGATAAAGTGAAATTGCTCAGAGATCTTTAGTCTTTCACATAGATCAGATCTTATATAGATAAACTTTCGCATGCACGAATATTCGCTCTGTCTCTCGGGTTTTATTTTTCAGTCTTCATATACGGGGTGTCGGCATTAAGGTGAATGGCGTCGGAATCGCGGTACGCTTTTCAATTGGATGATATGAATTATTGAACAGTGCCTCGCGCTCTGTCATATCTACGATCCGGCTTTACCCGATATTGATGGCTGTATTTTGGAGCTTCTGGATTATTCCGATTATTTATATGCCGCGTTACGCCGGTTCAACGATCTCCTGAAAATGTTTTTATAGTCTTTTTCTCCCAAACTGGACGATATAATTATTTTTCCAATATCGATTCCAGAGCCTGGGAAAGTAAAAAAAAGGGGGAACGTATCGCTGAGACGGCCACTTACGACTACGATAAAAATGGAACTTCGACATTCATAGCATTTCCATTTTCCGCTACGATTATTACGCATGCACTGTGTCTTTTCATCCGAATGTTTAGTGAACAATAACAGCGCTTGAGGGAAAATATCCGTTCTCTCGGACACGTATTATTAAAATGAGGTCAAAAGAGTTAATATTAATTTTTTCTCAGCAATGTTTTCCCTCCATGTAGTATTTCAATAAATTTATAATTAATTAAATATACAACGACCAATAGGATTTCGCTGATTATTTCAAATATAAATACTCACAGCAGCAGTTTTAGTTTTTAGTTTTGTTCAACTATTACTTTTCATGATGTGGTCTTTGGTATTATGAAACGGTAATATTTGTATTTTCCTGCAAAAGAAAGACGATAACATTGAGGAAAACATCGCGAATGGCGGAAATAAATGATTTGTGATGTCAACAATGTTACAATAACTGCAAGATAAGTAAAAATAAGTTTCATATAATAAAGTTTTATAGAATAAAGATTCTAAGATTATAAAAGAGTATAAAACTATTTATATGAACGAATAATATAAATCTAAAAAGAAATGATACATTTATAATCAACGGATATATTGAATTAATATTAAGTTTATAAAATCCAAAAATTAATTTTTTCATTAATTTTAAGGAGAAACAAATTACTAGAAAAATTAATTTTTAATGACAATAAAATATTCTAACAAATTATTATTATTATATTATCAGAAAATGCCAAATTATTAATTTTATTATTGAAAAATTATTTTATTGTTTCAAAAATTTCAATTATTACAATTATTAATCATTGATATCAGTTTATATCAATTTTTTTCTGTCACTCTATAAAGAAAGATATCAGGCTGATCCGAGAAAAATATCTATGAGTTATCTTTTCACATAGCCTGGCATGTAAATAATTTAAATAAAATCGATATCTATGCATTTCGTGATGCGATATGAAAAATCAACGCATGACATGAGAATCACAGCTGAGAAGGCATATAAAATATATTTTGATATATTATCATATTGAAGGATAAAAGAAGATCGCGATGCCAATACTTACAGTTGCCTTCTATTTATGTATGTACAGGTACGTAATGATCGCCATAATTTTCGAATTTCTTTATTCATTCAATGATCTTACGATCCTTACGGATTACGCTTTTGTTGCTCCACTTTTCACCTGTATAAAATTTCGTCATATATCCTGAAGGAGAATAATATATATATTTCGCACGTTTTTAAGCTGGTAAACAATTTTTTACCTATATCCCTTGTTAATTTTTAAAATTGGTTGCAAAAGAGTGACTCACAAACGTCCAGTTCTTGTCCCTCAGGATTATAAAGGAATGCTTCTTGCAGATGCGCGCGCCGTGTGTCCGTGCGGTTCTCTTGATATTTAAACATTTATTCCCGTTTCCGCCTCTGCCAGGAATCCTCATGCAGATTTCACAGGCTCGTATCCGCTAACGAGCGCGACTGTTCGTTTTCTGCCACGCCGCCGTGACTGCGCGAACATTACGGTCGTTATTTGAAGGTGAACGCGAACTCAACTCACAGCCGCTGGCGCTGGTAGAAAGTTACATCCGTAATACATCGCGACACTAATATTTTCCTTTACAAATTTTATGACTGAAATATCTCAATTAAGGATGGCTTTCTTTAATTTCTTTTAAAATATTTTTTCTTCTTTCGTTGTGCATGTATCTTTAAGGATTTATGAAAATAAAAATACAATTCTTACAAGCCGCATTCTCAGCTAGCAATTCTAGCTAAATGATCTTTCGGGATTCATAAAAGTATTTGTGACTTGTCATCAATGAAATAATTTCATATATATCAATCAATGAGTTTGATCAAATATGTACCATTGAAATCGAAAAGTTTATTTATAATCTGATTAATAGTAATATCTAAATATTTTATGGAATATTTTATGGATACTGTTTTGTAATTTATGTGATGGCATTAAACATACAAACGCAAATTTAACTATTAATTATTTATTCATTTTATCAGTGAGTATGTAATTTGAAAAATGCCAAGCCAAATTACTGTCTCGAAAACAAATTTATTTCGATAGAGTAGCGTATATTCGAATAAATTAAAAAGATATTTAATATCTTTCTCATCGCGGACCTGTGAAAACCGTTTCCAATTTTGTATCTTCCAAATCTCTTGGATCTAGGCGGCCTAATGAAAAATGCGCGTGACCGGACGCCGCGCTGCCGCGAGTAGGCCTTTGTCTTCGGCGCGGGGTGCAACGTGAGCTTCTGTTCTGGAATTGTTCCAGACGCCAATTCCCGCGGGCATCGCGTCGCGCGGCCAATGTCCGCGGAATGTACAACAATGTCCCATGGGGAAGGCGAGTCAGTCGACCATGGGCACACCCACGTCGGCGGCGCTCTCCGGTGTCAAGAGAACCTAATAGGCGCCCCCTCGTAAAAGTGTTATTATTTGCCTACGTCGCGCAACGCATGCACCCCCTCTGTCCCCCCCAATGCTTTATTAAGTTCTCCGGTGCGCTCGGCTCCGATGTCTCGATGGTGTTCGCGCGACCAAACGACAAGAGAGGAGACAATTGCCATAGAACATAAGTTTCTATTCAAAGTTAAACTATTGCTGTCTTTTTAATCTGCTTAAACTGATCCTTTTTCATTGGGTGAATGTATAAGATCCAAACCTTTCATAATTCGTAAACAAGAGAGAAGATTATAATCTTAAATATTAATTAGATTAATAAATTAGATTAATGTGATATTTCGCTGTTAATACCTAAAATTAAGTACATTTTAAATCATATCCCCCCATATTATGATATATTATAATATATAATTTTATTCAGTGAAATGACATATATAACAGATATAAATGAATTGGCATTTATCTTGTTGAATCTTATTACTCGACAAATTTGTAAGTTTCTGGAGGAGCTTAAGTTTCGTTACTTGAATTTCCATACAGATCTGCTCCTAGTCTCGCATATACGAGAAGCTAGGATATTTCCGCATTCTCCGATGTAGAAATTCCCGGTATTCGCCGAAAGTAAAGTCGAGATCGAGCTGCAACAATCGTTCCACGATCCTCGAGTTAATTCCTCATTCCCGTTATAGGGACATACGTCCGTCGTTCTTGACATCGACGTAGAGCGAAGAGACCGTAAACCAGTTTGTAGTGCATAAGAGGCAAATTCGTAAAAGCGTAATCTCGCGATGCTGTCGATTCCCTGTCCTCTTCGCGTCGTCCATCTTCGTCCTGTTCCATCGTCGTCTTACTCGCACCTCACACGAAGGACACCTTATGATCTTTATCTCGTTTAACATCTTTATCCTTTCTCGTATAATTTTTACGGTCAATGGCGCTTTAACCGAAATACAGCTGTAACCGGGGGCACGAATCATAAGAGATCGTTTCGCGGATTAAAGGCACGTCGTTGGTCGCAACGATAAAAGAGTTATTTTTCTTCTTTTCCTACAAGAAATCGCCTCGTCTCTCGTATGAGGATTACCACGAGATGATCTCTTGCTCGCTCGTTCGGTAGTCACAAACTTAAGAAGTCATTCGCTCGCGCATGGTTGCAAATGACTTTTTAAGCGACTAAAGCCACGTTAAGGTTAAATCGGCGCCCATAGGCGCGATCTCATCGACGTCGCGAACTTGAAATGAGCCTATCACTGTGATAACCCGGCAATCCCCTCGGGGCTCTTCGCGATTAACTCGTTTGCGAGGCACCGTGCTCGCCGACACCCTCGTTACGGTGAAAGGAGTAATTGAGGCAATCCGGTGAAGTCTTTGTTGCCACACATATGCGCTTCTAATTTACTTACAGATATGATCAATCGTACTTAAGAAGCAAAAACTTTGGCTTCTTGTTAAAACAGCGTAATAGTAAAATAACTATTTATACGTTTCCTGTGTAAAATAATAGTAAAAAAAACTTAAGGTTAAAAAGAAAAAGTTACAGAGAAATCTATAATTAATATATATCATATTTTATCATTTCTGTTAAAGAAATTAATTTCGTCAGATGTATATTTCTGATACGTATACTGGATACTCTTCGATAATGGAAAATATCTCAATTTAATATTTAATGTTTCATTTAAATTTACTGATGATAGATTTTTCAACAACTTTAGCATAGAATTTTCTTCCAAAAATTTTGAAGCCACCAGCTATTTACATTCTAACATTGATTATCCTGATAATTAAACGGCAAATTTAAATTTTGTGGAAGTGAAATCCAATCGAAATTAACTAAAGTCCTCTTTTGCATTTAACTCCTTTTCGTAAAGCTTAATTCACTGAAATGCTTCAATTTTCTATCCGCTTTCTTGTGAGAGCTATTGTTACTGCAGAGGCGACATCCAGTTGAAATTAACTAAAGAACAAGATTCTATTATTCATGAAATTCTTGAACGTTAATTCGCCAATGCTCAATCATTTTCAAAACTGTCATTGCTTTAAAATGTCTACAATAAAACACAAGAGCTTTAATATTAAAATTAAAATTAAAATGTTATAATTTCAAGGAAATTATTATTAAGATATTTCTTGATGTATTGAAAATTATCATGAAAATAGCTACGAATTAAAATTGAATACTTGTGAATTAAATCAAAGTCATATTCAATTAAATTGCGAGCACGAAAATCTGTGTTCTTCGGTATTGTGCCAACACCACTAAAACTTTCAACGATGAGAGTATTTCGCTTTAATACTTTAGGTATTTCAAGCATGCTCAAAATTTCAAGCTTGAGGCCACCCTAATATAGGTATATATAGTTTCTAACCAGAGATTCCAAGAAATTCCGATAACGTGTGGTACAGTTTAAAGATTATGGCGTGATTGATGTTACAGCTAAGAATAATGTGTTTAGAGATTTTTCGCTTCTTGTTCTTATCGTATCTTGAAATTTTATCTAAGCGCGGAATGTACGATATAATTTTATATTTTAAATTCAAACTTAATTATCTTAATATGTATTATATATATGTAAATTTTTTAATATTTATTTCGTACTAGAAGTGCTCTACGTGATAAATAATTTTATATTTTTCCAAAAGGCAAAATCGATTAAAATATGAAGCACAACAAATATAAATATAGAAAAATATAAGTTCAAAGATAACGTGTAATTAATTTTGTTAACCTTGTATTGTGCTTTCGACTTATGTTTCCATTTAAATTTTTATTAAGTAGAAACACGAAAAAATTTTATTTCTTATTATTTGTATTCCCAGCCCAATTCTGTATCTCTTATTAATCTCAACATCTTGCGCAGTTAGTTTCATATTTGAATTCTCGTGATTTCGCAAGCCCCGTGATTACAAAAAAATTCATGATTAAATCGCGGAATTTAAAGAAAAATTACAGTTATGATCGAAATGTACCAAGTTCAATAACGTGCCTCACGAGATAAAAGTGAAATTGGAAACTGAATTCGGGATGCTCGGGATAATCACGAGCTGAAATTACAGTAAGAGCGTCAAAGGGAAAGGCATCCCGCGAAATGTGTTAGCTTTTTTAGACGAATAACACGTTTCTACATTGCTGATGCTATTGGATGTTCAGAAAAATGTCTATTTAATGCATATAGGTAAGGAAAGAGAATGGTTAAAGAGGCGTATTCAATCGTACTTATGCAAATACATGTAAATGGGTCCAAGAATAGAGAAAGAGAGCGATGCGCTAAACAACATCGGGATCGAGCCTTGCCAGGAAAAGCGACTAACTAAGGGAGGATTGGGAGGAAAATAGGGGCAGCAGTAGAAAAGGGGTTGTAATGGAATTAAGCGATACAAATGGGAATCCAGCTGCGAACCCTGCTGGCGCAACGTACACAATGAAATATTCATAGCGCCTTACGCCCGTTTATGGCCGAAGGAAATCATCGAGAAAATCGTAAATTATAAATCACCCAGATTCGCATCTCTCCTAAGGATAATGTTTTCATCTTCTTAATTATCGGCTCGGTGTCATGTTCAATGTCCATGAATACACTCAACCCCATTTGGCATTCGTGTATGTATAAAAGCGCACGGCATTTGTATTGAAGTGAAAGAACGGTGGAAATGAGATAAAGCCGTGAATAATGATGGATAAAATAATAATTATAATCGTATTAAAATAATATAAATGATGTAATAAAGATATTATTACAGAGTTATTAGAGTATTATTGATCAGAAATTCCGATTAGTTTACATCTGCCTTACTGTAATAATATTCAATTTCCCTTTAATCTCTTTCCATATATTGTATGCTTACATTTATTCTCTTCAATTATCTAGTTATGTATTAGTTGTGTTTTTTTTTTCTTAATTTCCGACTGCATGTTTCGATTTTAATGCAGCACACATTGCTAGATTTTACAAACAACTACGAAAGTTTTCTAATTCATTTCAATCGAGCAGCGCTTCGCAATCTAAAGCAATGATTTCGCATTACGTTTCGACGATGGTGTTTTTCTTGTTGTTGGCAATATTTCCAGATCTGAAACACCGATCGCGTATCATATTCTGCCAAGTATTGCCTTTACTGCCAACTGGGACGTCGTTTCTAGATTCGCCTGATTGATCGCGCAACTGCCGTTCCGAGTTCACCGAACTAACGCAAAAACATTGTGTTTAATTTATTCATAATTTTGCCCTAGACAAGACCGGATTATTGACTTTGTACATTGCCGCACGTGCAATAACACTTCCGGTGACGGTAGAATAAATTATATACTGTATTTTCTAGCTGAAATCTTGATTCTCTTGGAAAGGGATCACGCTATGATCGCATTGGGAGAAATGCTATTCCATGAAACATTTGTAATGCATGTCGAGGTAGCAAAATATAAAAAAAGAAAAAAGTTAGCGAGGATATTGTATTCCAAAAACAATATTGAAATAATTAAGAGATATAATACATATACATGAAAAAACGTATTTCTTTAGATAAAAAATTAAAATTTTTAAATTGTAACATATTTTTGAAATATGATATTATATTCTTAAATCTATAAATCTTTAAATTTTTTTAAAAATAATAAAATATTTATAATGATACCATTTTACTTTTATACTTACATTTCATTTCTATCGAATATTTATAATTAATGTAACATTTGTACATTTTATATTTTTTCTAAAAATATTTTCTAAATATTTTCTAAATATATACTAATTTTTATTTAACGTTATTTCTATTTGTTTATTGTAATTTTACTTCTATAATACTTCTTACTGTTCAGATTTAATTTTAGATTAAAAAAAAATTAATTTTTTTAGATTACATAACTTTTATACTTTCATTAAAAAATGCTAGGGCTTTTAAAGCATTAAATTTACTTTTCTCACAAAAAATTTATCCTCTCTTTTTAGAGAATTAAACTTTCCACAGAAATGTTAATTAAATCACATTATACTTGTTTTCCAGTGTCCTCGCATATAATGAGTTTATTATATCAATCCGAATAGTTAGAACTTCATTGACCTAGTTTGTGTGAGCAGATACTGCTCGTGACACACGTAGATTGCGGATGTCATGCATTCTCATTCTCGTATTCGCATTTTCGATCGAGACCGCATTACCGTGTCGGAAGTAGAACTTATTCGTCTGTAGTCAGACGTCGTCGCTATTCTTACGAGACTATCCCGCGCGAATGTTATCGATTTTGTATCGTGATACTACAGTAGAACAATTCTCCATCACACTTAGACGGTCTAGTTATAATGGAGGAAGTTTGATTCCGCGCGTTACACGGAAGAGCGCACGATGGCCCCCGAGAATACGCCCGAAATCGATCGATACTACCCGCTGCACCCTTAATACACCGGCGAAAGCGCGCATAATACATTTCCTTGTCTTCCGATGTAACAAATCGCGTAACAAGGCGATCGTGAAATTGCATGAAAACTAGACAGTGGCGGATTGTCCATTAGCAAAGGCATAAAATTAAGGTTTCGTATGAAGGGATTTCAAAATGAATAATACAATCAGCAAATTGATATCGATAGAATCTGTACGAACAATGTGGAGTTAATTAAGATTCAAATAATTCTCTTCTCTTTCTAGATATATCTTTGTCTATATTTCTTTGTTTTAATAATTATTAAAAATTATTACAATAGATTTCAAATGTCAAATTATTATATTAAATTTTACATATTATGTAAACATAAAAACGTAAGAGTCACAAAGCTATTTTACGTTTAAAATAAAGTGCCTCTAATTCGCCATTGGAATGCAGAACTGGAAATCAATCAGACGATTCTTGTGACTATATAACAGCGTCTAATCGACATGGAGTTTCGTGAAAGGAAACACTAATGTCTGAAGACGACGAAGATCGACGGTACCCAAGATGGGTGGTGACGTATAATAGGAGGAAGTTGTAGGTGATCCTAGCAGCTGACAGCAATTCCGAGTTACATGCTTACAAAGGGACAGGCCGCGGCCAATCGATAGTTTCCAGCTTTCTGTTCTTAAGGGAGGAATCGACGAGGAAAGGAATATCGATCGAGTGGTCGACGATGGTAAGATGACCGGGACACGATGACGATGACGAGGGCTCTATCCCCGGTGCATCAAGGGCCCTTTTTTGGCAGTATGCGGACCCACCGCGCTATCGGCTCCCTGGGGGTCCCTTTTGGGCACCAACGGCGTGCCGCCGTCGCCGTATCTGGTTACCTGGTCTACAGCGGCCAAGGGAGAGTACGAAAAAGGAATGATCAAGAGAAAAAAGAAGGAGAGAGAAATAAAGAGAGAGAGTAAGGCCGTGGCGTGAACTAAATCTGTCCGCGAAACTGAGATCTTGGGCGAGCGTGTTTGCAATGTCGAGATTTAACTTGATTATACGGACGAGCTGAATAGAGCGGTTAACGTGATATACGCGTTTATTGTTGAATGACTGTGGTAAACGACTACGGAACTGGTTAAATAATTATATAAGTAACGACTAAATTACCACGTTTGGCATAAATTCTTTCCATTCTTTTAATCAATTTTCTACATATAAATTTTTTTCATAATTAGAAATATAGAATTTCATAGATAATTTCTTTGACTAAAAATAAAACTGTAAGGAAAGTAATTCGTTATGTATAAATTACTTCTATGTATGTCATACTCGCGATAAATCACATGACAAATAGAAAGAATAGTTACACAAATAAACGAGATCAAATATTCTTGATAAATCTTTATAATTATCATATCATCATTGTATTCCAATTAACTTTGATCAAACAAAGATAAAATAAATTCAACAATGCAAAGTAGCAATGTTATGACATAAAAGATCTGCGCGATAAGAGAAGGAATAGTAGGAGGAAAAAAGATAAGATTGGATTTATTCCGCGGAGAATAGAGATGGTAGCAAGGTGGTAAGGGCGTGCCGCGGTTTCTTCAGGAAGATTTCAGCACGCGATAGGAAGTTTTTCATACGCCGACCGGCGCGGCTGATAAGAAGGATAAGAACAAGATGCGCGGTAGGATCCTTGCAGGAGATCTTGGAGAGTCTTTTCTCATCGTTGAAAATGGAAGGAAACGATTATGCCGCAAAAGCTAAGAACGGGGATGCTGTTTTTCAGAGGATTGCTATTTGCTGCATACGTGCGCACATTATCCATAATCATTTAATTAGTAGAAAGATTTATCTTAAAAGAAAGAGTTGATGATTTATTTAGAAAAATTCATGATATTAATATGCTCTATGCATGATTTTTATACAATGCAAAATATAATTCCAAGTTATATAACAATATAATTGTAGAAAAATTTTGAAATACTTCGATAAAATTTAAAGAAATTACAGGTGAAAGCTCTGAACATTAATATTTTTTCTTATCGAAAAAAATTATAGCCAAAAAGTCATTATGCATAAGAATTTAAAAAACGATGAACGTTTATATTAAATAATACTTGTATTTCTGAATATACATAATTATTACTGTTGTTATTTTATCGTCATTATTAAAATTGAAAATGACAAAATTTTAATCAATAGTAGGCATTATTTAATTTGTGTTAAGAAAATTAATTAAGCATACATCTGTCCATAGCTAAAAGTTTAGCTTTGATTCTTGAATATAAGTTGTAATTGAAACGTTTGTATAAGGGTGAGTTGAGGGGGTGAATTCTATGCAGCAAAACAAAAAAAGAGATCTATGAACTAAAGTCTTAAAACGATTCATTATAGGGATTCAGCTTTTCAAAGTTGGGATTATAATGGTCACTGAATAAATGACGAGACTCATCGTTCAGTGTCTGGTACTCACGTTCAATAGATTTAAATTCATTGGATTTGTACGTACAGGATCATTTAAAAAGCTTATCTGTTTAACTCTCGGCACAGTTCGAACAAATTTCTGATGGATACGTAATGCTTTGTATTTTTTATCGTATGCGATAAAATCCATGCGTAAACATGCAAAAGTTTGAGTAAATTTTCAAGGAAGAGTGAACTTCTTCAAGATTTAAAACTGTTATTGCGTTTACGATAAAATAATTGTGCGATTTCTTATTTTTAAACGGTTATTATCCATCTAACGAAATCTTTCAGGACTTTTGTTTGTGTATTCTTTATTACTGTTTTGGTATGTAGAATTTAACTTCAAAGTTTGTACAGATTCTTCAGTTACATTCTAAATATAAACTATCCAATAATTCTTTTTCACTTTATTTATCAGCATAAGAAAATACAAAAAATTATCTCACAAGCAAAAAATAAGATCGAACCATAAAGAGAAATATCATCTCCATACGTTTATCGATTCTCACCCTTTTTTTCGAGCACCTCCAATTCGCACTTCCGTACGATCGAGAGCTCCGAGTCGCGCCGAGATGCAAAGTGGCAAAGCCCGGTCCTCCTGCTCCAACCTTACTCCCCTTCTCGCCGTCCAGAGACAAAGGGACGGCCGAATGGAGAACAAGGTGGCCGACGGCGCGATCGGCATGCGTCCCTCCGCCATCCTCCGGCGGCCTTCTATTTTTAAATCCTCGTCGCTCGCGAAACGCGCGGGTGGCCGCCGTGTTTTCCTAAGCCGGCGCAAAATTACACACTGCCCACTTTCGGTCCTTCGTCCCTCTCCCACCTCTTGCCTGCCCACTGCCGCCGTCGCTTCTCTTGTTCGCTTCTCCTGGTCCACCACCGCTAGCCGAAATCTCTCTCTTTCTCCCTTTTCGGGCTCTCCCGTCCGTCCTCACCGATCTCGGCCGGTATCTTCTTTCGCTTCTCCACACTATCACTGGCGAATAGACGAGGATACAAGTAGTAGAGAATTATTTTTGAAAAAAAAAGGAAGAAATGCGACGCGAAAATGCTATTATTCATCTATGAGCTTGCGAAATTATATCACTCAAGATATATTTTTTAACTTTGATTTATAAAGATGTAAGAATACGTGCAAAAATAGGCATATAAAAAAGAAGAATTTTCTGCTTGACGTTCGACAAATTGCTTATAAATAATGGCAAAATTTTATTTTATTCGAAGAAAAAGAAAATAAAAAAGATGGAGAACAATAAAGATGGCCAAGATCTCAGGCAATAAGAAAGTAACGGGACAAAATCATATGGGATAAACGTCAAGGGGTAAACGGACTTGGCGTGATAATCAAGCGAGAAGATAAAGCCGGAAATGTCGATCGTCTCTGTCCCTGCGAGAGTCAGAAACAGCCGGTGACGGGAGAGAAGTCGCGCGGAAAGGAGTTTGTTTCGATTTCACGATGGCGCGGCGATAAAAAGGTCGTAGATATTCGCGATGGTGCCGGTACGTCCCGCGGGACGAATTCGTCGGGGACAGGCGTCGAGAATGGCGGTGACATTACGACGGGGCAATCTCGGACGGCGACAAGCGCGATCGTAAATTTTCGACTTCTTTATCGAGGCGCGCTGCCTCCTCTTTTCCCGATTTCCGCGTCGCTCTTATTCAAGCTCCACCGTTGCCTCCATCGGTCGAGTTACTGCCGCGACATTGTAGACGATGGCAGAACGACGGGGATTAAACGACGAATCGTCCCTATTGTCGTGCGAAAGTAGAAAAAAGCGGATTTAAATATATCACAGAAATGTAGGAAGATCTCTATTATTATTCGTGTAAATTATTCGTGTATTTATGAAATTAGCTCTTTGGCTTCTTTTTATTAACAGTTTAATATTTTTTATGTATCTATCATACATAAAAGATGTGATAAATAAAAAAATGTTACGTGCCAATGTTATAAATACAAATTAATTATGAGCATTCTGGATAGGAATAGATTTAACGCGATTAGCTTTTTTAAATAATTACTACATATTATGGCTTCTATGGAATTATTTTTGTGAAACTATGTGAGAATCGTGCAGTTAATGCTCAGTAATAATTTAGAAAAAAAAAACTCAGAACTAAATGAACAAGAGAGGATTTATACGGCGCGTGCTGCACTGTTAGAGCCACTTGACCTTATTTCCAACCACATTGAGAATCAGAGGCGCGAATTGTGAACAGCAGAACGGAAATATGAGAAGTCGTGGGTCTCTGGAAAGGTGGAACAACATAGGAAGGGTGGAAGGAGTACGAATGTCGTCGTCTCTCTACGGGACGTTAACGAGCCGGTAAATACGTTGACTACCACATCGGAACGGTTTGAAGCCGGCTGGCATATGCGCCCGTGTATCCGTCCCGACCGCCTCCTTCACCTTCTCCACGTCCCTCGTGCCTCCCCCCCCTCCCTCCTTTATTCTGCTCCCTAACCCATCCGACGAAATGATTATTATAGTTCGTAACCGAAGAGCTGCCCATTTTAGAGCCTGTAGAAGCCGCCGTATAATTTTCCACCCACTAAAATAGCCATCACCCTGTCTCCCCGGGAGGGGGACCTATCCAGATCCGTGATTATCGGCAAATAAGGTACAGCATCGGCAGAAAATACGTTCGGCGCGCTACGGATCAACGTTAAACGAGCCGAAATTCTTCATCCGAGCGGTGCGGAGTGATGCCAGGTTCAGAGAAGAATCTTCGAAATTAACTAGATTTGAACGACGGGATAATTTAACGATTAGCATAGGAATTCACGTAAGCGCAGAAATTAGAATGCGAAGAAGGATTACGCTTTGTTAAAGAATTTGATCCAAGTAAAGTTAAAAAAAGACTACAAACTAATCTTAAAATTATTATATAATATTATCAATTATTATCAATTGAGTATGTTTGCATTTGTTTTTGTCTAACTTGATCCAATTGGAAAAAGTGAGACCACCGCAACAGGGCGTGAAACAATAACGCGGCACGTGCAACGATCGTAGTCTGGAAGTACAAGTTAACGCGAGAATTTAATTGGTGGCTTAATTGAGTGTCAATGCGATTCCAGTATAAACTCTTGTCTCAACATAGCACGCGTTACGAGCGCTGTCTAAGATCCGTCAACAGCATCTGTCAAACAGATCTGTTTGCGTTTGTAGACGACCGTGATTTCTCGACTGACTCGAGGGTACCTGCAGGCAGAAACGGACGAGCGATTATGCGCGCACCTGAGGGTGCGAAGCTTAATTATACAAGATATTCTGATTATACAGAACTGTCGTCAGTATCGGAAATCACATTTACATACACAGATGTCGGAGATCAAATTAAGAATAAAGAAATATCATTCATTAAATAATTACCGCACGCGAAGATTTTTCTGATATTTAGGAATTAAATTACGAAAGATTACTCAGATTTTATTTTTAATTTAATTTTAACTTTTTTGTGGACGTTGCTTGATCGAAATAGAATAAAATATGGTATGCAATTTTTCTATTTATATAAATATGGCATTTTTAATAAAGTAAAGAGCAGGATCTCGTGCAGTTTTAGTGGAATAAGCGATTGCACTTGTCCGCAGTCAAACGATTAAACTACGTACATAAATAATTTTTATATTAAACAAACAAATTGAGCAATACGAATAATTTAGGGATATATCGCTGCCTGTACAATATAAATGATGGATGATATCGAATGTTACATGTTTTTTATTAACTTTTACGCGTATACATATATTAAAGAAATGCAAGAGTAGTTGAATACTGTGTCATTAAAATGCCGAACTACGATGTCAAAGTAGAGATACCGAATGCAATGATATATTCGAAGCACCCGGTATAGGACCAATGTGGCCAGTACACAGGATTAATTGCTGAATGCATCCTTGTGCCATATGTAAATTCGGTTTGCAGACACACACGGGATCAGGAACTTTCTCACAGGATGGTCCAAGGACGAATATATCTCTTCCTCCTTCTCCCGCTCTTTCCCTTCCTCCTCTTTCTCCTCTTGCTCCCTCCTTCTCTTCTGGTGGGACCCTGGTGCGAGCCTTTGTCCTGGACGATGTTAGCGCCTCGGTCAACACGGTGCTATACGAGAATCCCTCCCTCGGAATAGCGCGCCAGTAAATCCCCTATAAACCTATAGAGGCAACATGATTCAGCGTGGTATAGGTCAGATTTAAGCCGCCTTTGATATTTAAATCGAGGACCGTGCGAGACCAAAGAGGGGTAGAAGGGGGAAACTGAAGAAGGAGAAGGAGCGAGAGAGAAAGCGAGAGAGAGAGAGAGAGAAAGGTCACACAGGAATTTACACGTGCCGTACCTTCTTCATCGGTAGGCCGAGTTTTCTCTCTCGCTCTTCATGTTCGTTTGATTCGGGTCATTTCGACACCCTCTCCCTCATGTGGACATACGAACACTTCGGGGGGATAAAAGTATTCCATGCCGCGCGCGGAATTTATGCACGAATCCAGCCTCCCTTGGACTCGATCCTTTTCTTTTTTTCGACGGCGACGACAACGTCGACGCGACGACAAAGAATCGTACGCAATAATTCGTACGTCTCACAAATTTGTTTTAGGAATTGTCATTTTGAGGCAAGTATCGAAACGCGCCGGCGTCTTTTGGCATGGAAGAGTCCGAAAGAGTACTTTAAAATAAAGGCGAATTCTCTTTAGGGATATTAAATATTTTACTTTATTATTTTTTTTCGTCTGTCTCATACGAAGTATATTGTTTGGTTTTAAAAGTAATTAATCTGTCATATTTTAATTTATAAAACTTTCTCGGTATTCGCAATCAGGAAAAGAAGTAAAACATTTAAATTACTTTGTACATTTTAAATACTTAAAAAAATAAGACAAGCATAGAATCTTTACTATAAATCTTTTATTAATAATTAGCAAAATCTTTCTCAGTTTACAATTCCAGCCATAAAAATATATTTCAGTTATATAAATCTTTACAGGTCACATGTCTATTTTGATTCATTAAATTTATCTCATTATCTCATTATCAATCTTCTAAATTTCATTTCTTCTTTCATAGATAGTTTTATAGTTGTATAGTTTATGTTCTCTAAAACGTTCAATGATCGGATAATGTTAAAGAATAAAACATCAATAATAAATTTTATTATAGTTTAATTCTAAGAATTTTATATGCACACAATAAAAATGTATACTTTAATATATTTAATACATTAATGTAGTTAATATAATGTACACATAACACACCAAATTTTTGTGCACAAAAAATAACTTTAATATATTTATTATACTCTAACATTTATATGAATTTTGTAAAAACAACAAAAACGAAATTATCTTCCGATACTTTTATCTCTAATTAACGACATTTAAATCTCAGCCACAAAAATATGCCGATTGCTCGACACCTAATTAGCAATGTGTAAATTACTTGATAAGCGCTTGTCTCGTCATTAGCGGATACTCTATGTCTCGTTCTTTCCGACAAAAGCTACTACTACGATCTTGCATTACTATTTTACGGCACGTAAGGAGTTTCACTGAGAACGCTAACAACTACAAGACGGCTTTATGGCCGCTCCAGGACCTGTAGCTCACCGCTAAATTATTCCACGGCGTTAATGTAACGTACAACGACGCTGGAAAGGGGTCGATAGGTGAGCACGATTTGCTCCGGTCTCGCGCAAAACACACGAGATGATTGAAGTTGATCAGTAAATGACGAGCAATGAAACAATACTATCTTTTATGGAAGAAGCAAGATATGTGACAAAATGAATGACGCTTTAATTTTCCATAAAATTAAATTATAAAAATGGATTATAAAATTAAAACGATATAATGATTTTTTTTTATCATCTACGATTTCCAATGCACTCGCCCGTTAAAATAAAAATTCTTTTTTTCTGTCTGCAATCTATGAGATGTATAATTATCGAATATTGTGAAATAAAAAATTCAAAACGTGGATCCCCTATAACGCGCTCCCCTAAATTTCAATCGCTTGGACATCCGTGTAGCAAACATATCAACGCACACATACACATTCGGATTGTCTCTGCCACCGATAAAACCACCGGCTACTCTATGTACCGCGAATCGTTGCACCTGCGCCGGTTTATCGGGCGGAAGTGACTGCGAGAGTTACGATGGGGCCGTACAGGGATCTTAAATGTTCAACAGGGCAGTCTCGTAGACTGTCTCCTTATGAGCTTATCACCATGCGCTTCCTCGTAGCCTCCGTCTGAACGTGGGTTATAATCAAGAAAGCCTACCTTCGAGAATGTACTTTTAAGGTCCGGTTGTTTAACAGTTTAGGAGCGAGCGTGCCTATGCAACTCGCCAACTACTTCTAGTCTATAATACTATTTACTTAAACTATAATCTTATTTATTTAGACTATTCTATTTTCTTACAAAAGGCGATGATTTTTTATTTTTGAAAATTATTTAACTTGAAATAAATTTAAAGTTAATATCATTATACAAATCTCTTAACTGTCTTACTTATAAATATAATTATATTGGATTATAAAGAAAATAATTAGGAAAAATAGGAATTATGTAAATAAAGCTCAATCTTCTTAAATGAAAATACAATTAAGAGATTAATAAAGCTTTATTTTAAAACTAAAACTGTCAGTCCTTACCATATTATAAATTTCAACAAACCCTGGGAGCTATTTTTTTCATTTTTGAAACTATATTGAGATGAATAGTGATAAGATTTTAATTTTCTTTCTTCGCTGTGCACAAATATAATTTATGCAAAAAAGTATATTCAGTTGCTAATCTCATAAATAAAAAAGTTAATTCTAATTAGGATATGCAGCAATCTTCACTTTTTTTAACTCAATAAACGTTTGACGTTCACCAATATATCTTGTGACCGAACCATCGCGAGATCGCAAATGTTTACGATCATACATTAATCGTATAATATTCTGCGCCGTAGTCATGAAGAGGTGAGGGCGCTGTAAAAATCGTGAAAATAAATCGCCTACGTCGTGCCGAAATTCACTTTAGATTAGAGCAACCGCCACCATCGCCGCCGCCACCGCCGCAGTTTTCTCTCACGGGTCGTTAGAGACCACGAGTGCATCGCCGCGTGCACTCCTAATAGGATCCAGGGATGAAGGAAAGGGAGTGGAAAGCCAGAATACCACCCCCTCTCACGGCACAGGTGAAAGACCCATGCGCACCGCTCGTTACGTGGCGATCCTGCTTAGTTTCAACCTCTTCCCCTTCGTCGCAACCTCGTATTTCACCCCGGGGCGCGTTACGCTCGACGAAATATTATCCGACACGGCGTTCCACACTCTTTCGGGCTTTAAATTCCGCGATATTCCCTTTTCGCAACTGGCTGCAGTTCGAAGTTGCCTCGTTCACGGCCGGTGCATCCGCAATTTCCGAGTGGTTTTTTGAAAGAGTTTATCCTATGTTAGCCCCTTTATTATTCTGTAGGCTCGTCACGAAGATAATACAGGCAACAATTGTTGCGCTGTAAACAGCTCACTTTTCTATGAGTAACTGAAAAAATTCAAGGAATTACGCGTTTTCTCTCTGCATCTTTGTGAGTGCAAAATAAGCATTCTTTCTACGAGGGACTAACGTAAATAAGACATTTATGAATCTGTTATTAGAATATGTTTTACATAATGTGGTTTTTATGTTTATATAATATTTATTAGTATATTAATATATATTTATTTATAGATATGTTTGTTGCAAAAATGTTCGATAATATTAAGCTACTTTCCAATTTAAAAATTTTCAGTCCTTTAAAAAAATTAAAGTATTTATTTATCAAAAAATGTGAAATTCTGAAATTTTTCTCGCAGGTTAATTATTTTTTTAAAGTAATTTAAGTATTTTTAAAAAGTTCTTGTTGAAAATGTTTTAAAAAACTAATATCAATCACAAAATTACTAAGACGATTTTCTTTGTCACATTACAATTTTTTTAAATATATTATAACATTATTTTA
>VBVR01000516.1:0-47931 GCA_011638315.1 Tetramorium parvispinum | reverse complement strand
AATCCAAGGAGACCCAAGTACATAAAATCTGGCACCATTTTACATAAGCCAAATCTAGGGGAGTTAGCAGTCTAGTATGTATAGAAGTCTGTGAATAAACCATCGAAATTTACTACTAAAAATTGACAATTTTATGGAAGCTATCATGATCATAAAATTGAGACTGTTAGCTCATAATATATTAATCTTATGATTTTTATGATTATCCTCTTCGGTTTAAAGGAAATAATTTCTATTTTTAGAAAGTTATAAACATGTTATTTTCAGAAAAGTTAGTTCTTAAACGCTTGAAATGAAATTAAGAAATGCTTGAAACCAAACATAAAACGCTGCATATTCGATCTTAAAAATAAAACGAAATGCATAAATAACAATCATTTAATAAAGTAATAGCGTTATTTTCTTCTTCTAGTTAAAATTTTGAGATCTTTTTATATCCTTGTCAAATCAAATAATTTTTTTTACCACTCAATCAGTTTTCTTCCGTTCTCCGAAACTCAAACAGTTTCCTGTAAATATTCAAAGCTTTTAATCAGATTAATTATATCATTAAAAGCACAATAGAGAATATAAATAAAAATAATATAATAAAATTGTCTGTTTCTTTAAACCGGTGTTTTATTATTAAACGTTATTAAACGTTTTAATTATCACAATTCATAAAAATTAGTTGCAATCCACAGTTTAATCTGTTTCATGTCTTTCAGTCTCCTTTTAATATAATCTACTTACATTCTAACGATAAATGTAATGTTATTATCGTCAGCTAAACAAATCATTTAACCATTCAGCTTCATTTACTGCAGGTACTTGGCTTTCATCGTTTAAAAAATCTCCTATTAGCTTGTCCATGTAGCTGTCCGACATATTCGCTATAGATACGTTTGTTAAGCTACTTGTGTTCATGATGTCGTTAACATCTAGCGTTACAGATTCTGATGTCGCAGCACCAAAGTTCGTTTCCGCGCCACTCACTGGAGTGCTTGATTGCAGTCTGCCACTTTCATTCTGTTCACCTCCAGTTTCATGCTGCATACTTAAACCAAAGTCTGCACATGCATTACCGGAGCTATCGAGATTCTTGAAAGAGTCCGTTATACTTACATCCATGAGTGAATGCTCCCATGTCTCTCTCTTATCACAATGTTCATTAATGTTAGAACAGATTTGGATATTAATCTTGGTCTTTTCAATATTGGTGATCTTGGGCAGTGCCCTAACGCCCTCAATCAGTTCATTCATAATGCTTTTGTTTTCTTCAGTAGAATTAACACCTCCCACTTCCATTAGTTCACACTGCGATTTAGTAGAACTAGTAGATCCCTTTGAGGACTCGCAATGAGACAATATTCCGACTTTATCTTCCGCTGAAGGATTCAATGAATATTCACTGCTCACGATCTCGGACAACTCTTTGGAGAGTTCTCCTCCAGGAGTTACAGGCGGTGTGTAGAGCGAAAGCTCTATCAGCGCAGGCGTGTCCTCTCTGGTGGAACTCGATTCCTCCCAGTTGCAGGAGATGGCTGGTCTATTGAAGAAGACCAATTCCTCGTAACCGATTGGCCAGGTGCACTGAAATACACACAGCGGAATTGTAAATACAAATGTCAATTGTACAAAATAGAGAATAAGAAAATTGTTTACATCTTCTCCCTCGCAGGCCCACATCGCTTCTTCCAGGTTGATCTGAAACGCCTTCACTCTTCTCTTAGTGCCATTCTTCGCGCACAGCGGACAAAAGCTCTCCATCCTGCAACAATCACTGTCATTCATTTCAACGTTTCAAAACAAGACAGACACGTGAGGCACGTAAACAATGCAGCATCGCGCACAAACTTTGAGTTTATAAAATAAAATAAACGTACGTCCCTGATGACATTTCGTAGCTGATCAAACGTGACTAGTAGAATAGCTCGGGTGTTTTACATAATTAAGTATTGCAACGCTCAACTATGTGGTCTCGATCGACATGCGTTCTCGACACACTAAACATGAATAACCTATGAGCTGTCGGCCAGTGCCGGCACTGCCGGCATTGCTGTTGATGAAACCGGACTTTAGCGAGAATTGAAACCTTATACGCAACTCGAGAGATAATTCGTCGATAACTTAGGTTACGTTTCAAAACTTCCTCTCCGAGGAAAATTTAACTAAAACGCTATAGTTTTTGTTACGGATAATATTAGATAAAGGCTTTTTAGTAAATTTTTTTCGGAGAGGAAGTTTTGGGACGTAATCTTAGAGAGCGAAACGCTGAAGTTTGTTATATTGCAGAGGCAATAATATATTAAATTTTCGGAAAGAAAAGAAAAAAATTTTGTTAATAAAACTTAATTAAAAACAAATAGTTCTCGAATATTTCATTAGAAAATACTATGTCGAATATCGTGTTTTGATTTTAAATACTCACATGTGTTCGTTAAATATTCTTTACAATCTGTATGTTTCGTTAACAATTTTTGGCCTCTTTAATAATTTTTCTTTGAAAAATGTATGCTTCCGTCAAGTTCTTCGAATGCCCAGTTAACCCTTTGCGGCATGGTGGTCGATATATCGACCACCTATCTTTAAGTCATTTTTTTAATTTATCGAACACCAAATACTGCATTTTATTACTTTTTTTGTAATTTTACTTCAGTAAGAGTCTTAGTAATATATGGTAGGGTATAATTTTCCTTTATTATTAGTTAATTTTATTATATAAATAAATGAAGTATAAAAAATAGGGTTCTTTTCACAAAAAATTCATATCAGAATGAAAGAAGAATGAAGCCGCGAAAATCAGTATATTAGAAAAATACAACATTATTTCGTATGGAATCACCACAATGTCAAGTAGCGCTCGCCGTAATCGCACAAGCTGCTGCATAAAAGCTCGTTCGGCCATCTACTGCGGCGCGTCGCAGACGCGAGAGGAGTTTCGCGTACGCAAAATTCGACTGGGAACAGTATATAAAGAGCGAGCCTACCGATACCGATTCACTACAACTCCATACGAATGGCCACAATATATTTTCATTAATTTTTATATAAAAAACAAATCAAAATCGTGAACCGCCATATTGAATCCGCCGTTTTGAAAAAGAATCGTCGAAATTTGATGGCGGATTCGTAATCAGTGACCCAAAAAACCCCTGTAAACCAATTTTCATAAAAATTCAATCAATAGAAAAATGTATGCCGCAAATTAATTTAGAGCACTACAATATATTTATTCTTCTTTTTTGTCATTTTATGAAAATTGTTAAAAGCATTTGAAAATTTTATTTTTTTAATCATAAGCGTCTCTTTCGAGCCATTGCAATTGGATCTGAAATTTAAATCTCTTTAATCGATCTAGAATCAACGTAGGATTTTTCTTTTTGTAAGCATCAAGTGTTTCTGTAATAAATAATAATTTCAAAATAAAATAAAATTTATGCAAAAATTATATAGTACTTATTAACAGATATTGACACAAATGAGAATAATAAGTAATAGACAAGTAGCCAGATCATTGGGTTATATGAATTTGATTGTGATGAATTTGAGAATTCAAACGATTATCAAAGACACTATTTTCTGTGAAAAAATTACATGACCTTTTTCTGTTTATTTTTACTCCTTTGCTTTTTACTGTATGTGCATTCATATCAAATATTAAATATTATATACTTAATAGAAAAAGCGAATCTGTATAACTTCACTCGTTTCTCTGCTTTTGCAATAAAAAAATCGATGATTAGTCGTTTAAATTAAGCTGAAAAATGTATCTCTTTCTTTTATTTCAGTCACTATGATTTAATCGCTTATGTGTACGCTATCGTTAGATATATCTATCCTAATAATGTGGCGATCAAGATTTATGCAGTTATGTATTTACATAGTGGCAATAAGCGTGTCCTGAAATTGTCCCCCGGAATACCGATGAAAGTGACTTTCTTCATACTTTCTCGCTTCTAGCAGCATCGTTTCATGTACAGAGATCAGTGTTCAACCGTCTGTCGCGCGTTTTAAATCTACCGTGTCATCCACTAATTTAATTATTACATGAAGTTTATTATATTGAGTAATATATATTTATTACTCTTGTAAAAATAATCTCCTGCAAAATAATAAAAGTTATAAAGTATAAGTTATTGTTTTACATTGTTTTGTTATATTGTGTTTTTTGTAAAAATAATCTCCTGCAAAATAATAAAAGTTATAAAGTATAAGTTACTGTTTCACATTGTTTTATTATTTTGTGTTTTTTGTGTTGTAAGCGCGACTAATAAGTAAATAAAAAGCAAGACAAATAAGTAAACAAAAAAAGCAAGTTTTTAAAAATCTTTAAGAAATGGGAATCTTTGTACGGCCAATTCTAGAAATTTCGGAAAAGGTGAGATATATTGAAATAAAATTGTTGTATATTGAAGAAAATATCCAAAGAGTATAATGTCGATGAGAAAATACTGGTAAGAAAATATATTTTCGATCGCAGGCGCAGGCAACAGCGACCAATGTGTTGTCTCAAGCGCATCATGTATCCAGAATGAAACGGGGACAAGCGATCGGATCCGTTCGAGGATTTCGCGGATGCACAATTTGGATGACAGGTCTTTCTGGTGCCGGGAAGACTTCCATCTCTTTTCAACTTGAAGAATATCTCGTCTCTCAGGTAATATTACGATCGCTTGACCCACTGGTCTACATATTTCACGGTATTTATTTAATATTATTCCTGGAAAAAGGGAATTCCTGCATACAGCTTGGATGGCGACAACATGCGCACCGGTTTGAACCGTAATCTCGGTTTTAATAAAGAAGATCGCGAGGAGAATGTACGTCGCGTTGCCGAGGTCGCGAAACTCTTCGCGGATGCTGGCATTATTACTCTCTGCAGCTTCGTGTCTCCGTTCGCGGCAGACCGGAAAATGGCACGGGAAATTCACGAGAACGCCAATCTGCCCTTCTTCGAGATATTCATCGACGCGTCCCTCCAGGTCTGCGAAGCCCGTGACGTCAAAGGACTCTATAAGAAAGCACGTCGGGGTATTATTAAGGGCTTCACCGGTATTGATCAAAGTTATGACGTACCTACCGAACCTGAGCTCATCGTCAACACGGAGAACGCGACTGTTCAACAATCTACCGATAGCGTCATCGACTTTCTCCAGCGCAAACAAATTGTACCAAAGATATGTGAACTTAAGCCTTTCTTCGAATTATTTGTAAAGGAAGAGAGATTGGACGATGTCCGGAAGGAAATGAAAACTCTTCCAACTTTAGAAATCGAAGAAATAGATGTGCAATGGATGCAAGTTCTCGCTGAAGGATGGGCAGCGCCTTTGAAAGGATTTATGAGGGAAAATGAGTATCTTCAAGTAAGTTTAAACTTATCCTATAGTTTACAAACTTATAATTTTACATAAAAGGAACGAATTCATATATTACCCAGATAGGAACATATGTTGAAAAATTTTAGCATCGTTTTAATTTTAAAGTATAATGTACAATATACTGTGTAGTAAGTCTAAATCTAATTTTTAAATTCATTACTTCTAAATTTAATTATTGTAACATATAGTAATCTTTAAAATATTGATGCTTAAAATAAATTCATATATAATTGTAACATTAGAGCGAATCATTTTAACACACGTATTACTGAATACATTTCAGACATTAATTTTGTATAATTATTGTAAAAACCATTACAAAATAAAATTGTACAATTATTATTCAAGTAATAAGTAATTTTTTTATTTTCTATTTTTTAAGTGATTTTCTGTCATAATTTCCTCAATATTTAGAATTTATAATTATGAAATTCTTTTTTAACAAAAGAATATGCGTTTGTGTAGAATCACTTTATGACAATTATTGCAAAATGTTGTGAATGGAAGAAAGCAATAATTGTGCATTTATTAAAAGTTTTCTATCTGGGTAAATGCAGTTTTTTTTTTAAATAGGTGCAGCATTTCAATTGCCTGTATGAGAACGATATTCCAATCAACCAATCAATTCCCATTGTTCTTACCGTGAGCACCGCTGACAAAGAGCGCTGTTTCAATGCGGCCGCGCTTGTCCTTAGATATCAGGACAAAGATCTCGCCGTCTTACGCAAACCCGAATTTTATCTCCATCGCAAGGAAGAACGTTGCTGTCGTCAATTTGGCACGAATAATCCCGGGCATCCTTACGTCAGATTAATTCGAGATTCTGGCGACTGGTTGGTCGGTGGGGATTTAGAAGTGCTCGAAAGAATTAAGTGGAACGACGGACTGGACCATTACAGACTGACGCCAAACGAGATCAGGCTCAAGTGTCGGGAGATTGGAGCCGATGCGGTGTTTGCTTTCCAGCTACGAAATCCGATACATAACGGACACGCGTTGTTGATCCAGGTCAGTGCTGACACTTCAAATTCTTCTCGCAATGCTCGTTTGTTACTTCTATGTACATTGTTCGATATTTCTCATTGTATCTCAGGATACCAGGAGACGTCTCGAAGAGTATGGCTTTAAGAAACCAGTGCTTCTTCTTCATCCCTTAGGCGGATGGACCAAAGACGATGACGTTCCCCTATCGGTCAGAATACAGCAGCATCAGGCTGTCCTCGAGGAGGGTGTCTTACATGAGGATACTATTCTCGCTATCTTTCCTAGCCCTATGTGTTACGCTGGTCCCACAGAAGTATATTTCTTACTAATATTTTAAACAACGCTTACGTATAATCGGAATAATACCTGAAATATGTAAAGAAATTGTTAGTACTCAACTTAAAAAATATTCAACCACTAATTTACATCCTTTAGGTGCAATGGCATGCCAAAACTCGTATGATCGCAGGAGCAAATTTCTACATCGTTGGACGAGATCCTGCCGGCATTCCTCATCCTGATAAATCTGCCACGGCAGATGGCAACCTTTACGATATCTCTCACGGCGCACGTGTCCTCTCACTGGCGCCGGGTTTGCAGAGTCTCGAAATTATTCCTTTCAGGGTAGCTGCTTACGATACCAAAGCGAAGAAAATGTCTTTCTTCGAAGCCGAACGACAACAAGACTTCGTTTTCATTTCTGGTACCAAAATGCGAAGTAAGTTTCTGTTCTGTTCTTATTTTTCTTATCCATTAGTAAATAATTTTATATTATTTTTTATGGTTATACACGCGTACACATCTCCACAAGATTTAAAAATATTTATTATTTCTTTTTACGTTAGATTTGGCAAAAAATGGTGAAGAACCTCCCAAAGGTTTCATGGCACCGAAAGCATGGAAAATTGTCGCAAAATATTACCAAACTGCACACACTTAATTAAAAAGCTAACAAAATAAATAATTAATGCTTATGTATAGCTTACATAAATGATGATAATATTGTATAAAAATTTGTAAATTTTAATAATGGACACTAGACAATAAAATAAAATAAAGTACACAGGTAAATTATATGAAACTGCAAAAATAATGGTACAAATTTTGCATTTTCTTCTAATCTATTACCTCTGGTATATCTTTATTTATTGCATCAAATGACACGGAAGGACATTTTGTAGCTTAAATATATTCGACAATCAACCGAAGATTGTCGATAGAAAATATTCTGCCATTTAATCCGGTATATCTGCAATACAATATTTCACTGTTTTTAACTTTATCTTTGTGCTTTATTATGAAAAATAAGCATTTTTGTTTGAGTAAACTAGATGATAGAGTTAACTAGATGATAAAAGATAATATGCGCTCACCTTCTTCTTCAGAGTCGGATATTCGAGTAGCCTGAAGCGAGCTTTGTTTCGTTAATGTTCGAACTAGGCCACGTGGTCTTGGCGGCGGCGATTGTTTGTTCCAAAGTGCCTCCAGCTGATCAAAATGTTGAGATTGTGCTAAAGCGGCCTGTTCGGGACCTAGGCCAGGTTGAGAACCGGCTAAACCTGCTTGACTGATCTCTTCCATCGACGCGCTCACGCTAAAACGACGTTTCAATCGTTCTTCGATACTTGAGACTATAATACCTGAAGATAAATGCAAGGAATGTCAAGCTCGAGCTTTATTCCTATTTTACAAAAATTTTACTTAAAAGATCAATTACGATCTCTAAGTGATCTTAAAATTATATAAGAATAATAACCTGATGTAAGATGCCCATACTTTCGCTGCCAGGTGTAAGTATCTAAAGACACCTCTTTCTTCAACAATCTCTTGGCGGGTCGCTTTGGTCCTGGTGGTCTCAGATCTCGCGGCGCCACGTACGGCGGCAATTTGACATATTGCGCGGGAGTATTATGCAAACATAGAATAGGCATGCACTTTTGCTCCAGTAAATGTACTGCCATCCTGGAGCAATCGGTAGACATTTCAACCCCTAAAACTGGTACGTGCAACATGATGGAACTGAGCAGCGTGCCCTTTTTAGTATCCCAGACGATAAGACTTTTGTCTTCACTTCCGGAAACGGCCAGAGTACCGTCGCCGGAGAGACGCACGCAGATCACGTAGCCCAGATGGCCGACGAGAGTGTGCAAGTCGGCGCCAGTGTTGATATCCCAGACGATCAAATTGGCGTCCTTGGATCCGGAAACCACTATAGACTTGTCGAGCACTGCGACTGCCACGCAAGTTACATGATCCGTATGGCCGACCAATACTTGGGAGAGTTTACCGCCGGCCAGTTGCCACACTTTCAAGCTCATATCGCGGGAACCGGTAATCAGGTACTGAGAATCCGGCGTTGCTACTAGACACGTGATATCCTGCGAGTGCGACACCTGATGCTTCTCTTCGGGACCGGCGCCCAGACTGATTATACGCACCTGGTTATCACCAGTCCCGCATACCGCGTATCTGAAATGATGGATTGGTTGAGTTGGAAGGCATTAATAATGGATTTTGAATAGCGATCAAAGTTTAAAGATATATAAAAATGTAAGGAGTTGATGGAAAAATTTAATAAAAAATATTCGGCATAGAGAAGTTCGTATACAATCTGCTAGAAATCTTATTTGAGTCTCACCTCATGTCAGACGCAACAGCGAAACATCGTCCAGGTCCGCAAACAGATTGAATCAGCGTACCACTGTCTGCCGCCCAAACCCTAATAGAGCCAGCACGATCTGAACTGACTACTCTTCTCCCATCCAGCATAGCAGTAACAGCAGTTACCGGCGCCTGATGCCTGAATGTAGCCACCACAAGTCCCAGAGTTAAACCCCACACGCGTACTGTCTTGTCCTCGGATCCTAAAGAACTTACGCACTTAATCCAGATACGTTAACAGCGAATAAGGATCAATTTGCAAAGAAAGAATATTTTATAGACCCCGTACCAGATGCGACAAAAAGTCCTGATGCGGAAAATGCGATGCAAGTGATGCTGGCAATATGCCCTTCCAGGGTGGATAACAATTCGTGAGTGTTGAGCTGCCATAAATTGACCAAAGAGTCGATACCTCCAGTAACCGCCATGGCGCCATCCCTGGAGATGTCCAAGCAGGATATCGGTGCGCTGTGGGGTTGCAGAGAATCCTGTTTCCCGGGTTTCTGTGGTTTTGGTGGTGGTTCTTCACCGCGGAAACTCCAATAAGTCACGCGACCTCCTCCACCAGTTATCAGAAAATCATCTTTCTCAGTTACCTGCGAGAGATAAAAGTGAAAATATAGCGTGATATAAATAGAGACACGAGAAAAAATTATTATTAAAAAACTATTATTAAAAAAGTAGTATTAAATTAAGATAATTAAAAATAGATAGTTAAAGATAATTAAAACTAAAGATAAATGAGAAAAAATAATGTTGAATAATATCGAAATTTTTTGTTTAATCACCTTGACTGAAGTAACGGTTGCCGATGGATTAGCGGGCAGAGTCCTGATCAACTTTCCACTATGCATGTCAAATACGGATACTCTGCCTTCGATACCGCCAGCGATAGCTCTTCTACAATCTTTCGCCAAACAGAGACTCTTAACTGGTCCTTGATGTCCTCTAAGCGTGTGAATCTCCGTGCCTGTTGCTAAGGATCTTAGATACAGCTTCTGATCTTCGCAAGCGGCTAGAAGAAAAACTGAATCTGCAGACACATCCAGCATGACCACCGGAGAAGGTAGAGCAATGCTATTGAGAAGACTAAAGCTTTCCAGTGACCAAAGACACACAGTTCCATCGACTGAACCAGAAACCAAGACTTCTCCAGCGGAATCCACTCGAATAGTGGTGACGGGACCTCGATGATGATCAACCTTCATCAGGACTTCGCCAGTGAGCAAGCTCGTAGCGATAATTCTGGAATCTTCACCACCGCTCACGATAACGGAGTTATTGAGCGCCGTAGTTAAAGTGAGAATCGGTGCGATATGTTCACAAATTCGGCGTTTCATTACGAGATCCTTCATGTCCCAGACGATAATAGAGGTGTCCTCGGATCCAGTCAGCAGGTACTGCGATTGATGGGTAACGGCTAAACATGAGATTGGACTGGAGTGTCCTGGTACGAGAAAAAAATATTTATTAATAAACATATACATATTTGGAAAATCCGAATCAGAGGAGAGAATAATATTATTATAATGCAATAATTTATACAATTCGCGCATAAACTATACTTTTCTCATTACCTTTGAATGTATGAACGAGTTGACCGGACATTACGTGCCATAACTGAGCATCCCCCTGCGGTGGCACGACGACTACATGCTGGCCAGATGGTGCCGCTTCGATCAATTTAACTCCCTGAGGACATGTAATCGCTCGAATCTGCAGTGGCAAAGGCGGTTGTAGCCATCCGTTCAAGGGCACGAGCAAAGGCGCAGTGTAACCGTCGCACCAAGCCATAGCCGCCATGACCATTCTACTGACCTTGATAAAGAAAGATAGAATAATGACTATTTCAATGCAGATTAACTTTAATTTCGGTTTAACTTACTTTCTATCTTTTTTTTAACCCTAAGAATTAGAAAAAGATGAAAAGTAAGTTAAACCAAGATTAAAGTTAATCTGCATTGGTAGAAATGGACATACGTCTTTCTCAACAGAAATAGAATAGCTCTTCTTATTAAGATAAAAGAAAATAAAAAAGACTCACAAGATCACCGCCATCCTCAGCGACCGGTCTTAACCAGCAGATGAGCTGCGCAGCGAGTTGAAGAGGATCTCTGGTAAGGACATAGCTGGATTTTCTCACGGCATAATACACGAGCTCCAAGTCGCGCTCGAGGAGATATCGCCTGGCATGTTCGAGAACGCATCGTAGATAGCTCACGGAGATCATCTGGGCGCTCGCGAGAAGAAAGTCAAAAGCGCAGACGGCGAGTTTCTTCAGCTTGTCAACGTCGGAAGCGCGCAGAAGATGTAACCACGCTTCTTCGACGTGTCGAAGTGTATACGTGACATCCTGCGTTTGCGGCGCACTTTGAAACGGCGTTTCCTTGATGGGAGGCGAAGATGTTGGATTCTCCGGTAATTTGTCGGAATTATCGTCGGCGTCTTCGGAGAAGAAGATACCGGCCAACTCCGCATGGTAACTGCGAGAAATGTCTTGATTGGAGAGATACTTTCTGAGTGCGACTTCACGACATTGACTGCGCCAGGAAAACATTAATCGACCGCTCATCACTCGTACCTGAAATAATATTTTGTAAAATAATAATTTAAAAAATAACAGAAACGTAATACGTGAATGTGATGTTAAAGCGACAATCAATTCTAATCTATTTACTTTGAGCCACGCTGCAAACGTCCTTCTAATCAAGCACCAGGTCGCAAAGTTAAATTGGTTCTCCTCCAAGAGCAAAGGTCCTTCTCCTCCGGTGGGCATAATCAATTCGAGAATTTCCGTCTCCGACAAGCCGTACTCGGTGCAAGCGAGGATCGAAGCAATCCGATTAGCCGCACCAAGTCCGACGAGGTCCTCTAAATGCTCAAGAACCCCGTCGACGCCTGGCATCGCACACACACGTCCGGAGAGATCAACGAGAATGTCGGGGCTACGTAGACGATCCTTTTGAAGCGGCGCGAGACGCATTCCCTCGGGCGGGAGCGCAGAAGTGACGACAAAATGAACACCCGGAGGAAGAGTGAGCGGTAGCCAAGACAATGCGGCGACGATGTCGCACTCGAGTGGATGAAAACGATGAAGATCGTCGAGAAGAATAACTAATTGGTCCGAAAGGGGATGTTCCTCTAGGCGGCGTATGATGAGGCTGAACCAATTGTTGAGGTAGAGTGGGTCGAAAGAGGCGTCGCGCGGTAAATTCCCATCATTGTCTCCGCAAAGAAAGCCGACGTGCTGACAGAGGATGCGGAGGAGCTCCAGGCTGTAGGCGGATCGAGGTGTCGACGTGCACAGTCGGACGACACGAAGCGTCGGCGTCGCAAGCCAGTCGGGCGAATCCCGGTAGACGCGCGCAAGGATAGAGGATTTTCCAGAGGATTTGGGCCCGTAGATTAGAATCGGCCCGTGCTTCTGCTCCTTGCCTGGAGATTTACGTACGGTCCAATTGTATAACATATTCTTACGCTGTTATACCATCCTGTTAAATGTCAATAATACCTGCAAGGATAAGTTGTTTAACTCGCTCCACGGCCTCGTCGCTCTCGTCGGCCAACGGCAATTCCCGAAGAAGAGCGAAATGCGCCATACTCTCAGCGTAGACCTCTTGAACCATCTTCTTGCGACTTTTGATTTCCGGATCGGCCTCGACGGACGCGTTCACCAGCTGCTGCAGTCTGTCCAGTATCAGTTCTCGAAATTTTCCAAGATATTCGTCGTGAGCGTCACAGTCGGCATCGATACCGCCGTTACGGTGCTCCACGTGAAAACGCAGAACATTTTCGTGGGGCAGGACAGCCTGGATGCGGGCCTTGAGTCCCTCGACGGCGGCCGTACACGTTGGTGCATCGTCGCTCGTCCACTCGCGAATCACGGCCATTATTCCCAGGCCCTGCTGGTCTAGATCTGATAAGAACGTTCCAACGATTATACCGTCGATGAATTATTGCTATATGCTACGTACGTGTCCCGCTGCAGCACTTATATCTGCATAGTAATTGGAGAGGTCTTTGAAGCCCGTTTTAAAATGCTTTTATTGTATCTAGGAGAACTCGGAGTAAAATAAATTCTCGCAGCGAGATTTTTTAATCGCCGTACGTTGAAAAATAAATTCTAGCCAGCGGGACGACTAAAAATAGCTCGAGCACCAATTAAATTTTCTAGCTGGAAAATGAATTAGCGCGCCACTAGACGTGGCACAAAGCGCCGCGTCAATTTCCAGGCCTCTACGTAAAAGCCTCTTATAACGTGAAACGCTAGTGGGTGTGCGAGTCTCCTTCGCGAACAGTCCTTGCGAACGATTGACGGGGAATAATTTAAACGGCATACGATACTTGACCTAGAAGGTCAGGATCTCCTATTTTTGGAGGAGAAAGCTCGATAAATCCACAATTTCAGTCGTGAAATACGACATGCCACTGGCGTGCCGTCGCACGAGAGTTGATCAAATATTGACAGCGGCAGAGTGGCGGTGTCCCGATCGACGCGTCAGTTCAGTCAGTTATTTACGATCTTGCAAAAATATGACGGGTCCACCTATTGCACGCGGAATAATATGCCGAAATAGCGAGCTTAGAATCGCTCCCTTCGCCGACAATTTTAATTTTAATTTTTAAAGATTGACGTATCGATAACTTCTACTACTCACTTAGGCCATAGTCCAGCTGTCGTTCCGCCGTACTCTTGAGGATGTACTTCAATTCCTGATTCTCCGGTTGCTCCGCGATCACGCGTTCCACGGCGGTCCTTAGCGCCTGGCGCAGCTTCGGCTCTCGATCCCTTTGCCATTCCCGCTGAGCGGTCTGCACGCTATTCACACGCAGCTCATGATGACTCAAAAAGACGGAGATACGGTGAGGAAAGCGGGGGCGGGGGGAAAGTAGGAGGAGAGATTTTCTAAACATCAGCGTTACCTATTTGCATTCAAAACATAAGAGTGCCCATTGTGCTCGTAATGATCTTTAAGAAGAGCGCAGTGCGCGAGAAGCGTTCGGTAGGTAGCCTCTTTCAATTCCGTTGGTACCCACCCTACGGTATAATTTGTTCCCGTCAACAGCTGAAAAGGATAACAAATGGAGAAACGAGTCACTCCTCTGCATCTCGAGCGTAACTTGGAGGTGTGTGTGGGGGGGGGGAGGGTAAGAAAAAGAGCGACGGCGACGCGAGAAAACAGTGAGAAATGGCGAAGAAAATAACGTATGGAAATAAAGCCTCGAGGCGCGTCGAGGGCGTGATACGGGCGGGGAGTATAAACGTGATGGCCAAAGTACTCCCGGTGGAGTACTTTAGCGAGACATGCGTGCCGTATTGTCGCATATAATTCTTAATTCCGCGCGGCAATAAAAGATAAATGTAGCGCACGATCGATAACGGCCGTAACGCCGTTAATATGTTCCTTACCAGGAGGAAACATCCCCTGGAGTGCAGGTGGGACGAGCTTATCTCCTCCAGGAAGTACTCGGCCAGGCGCGGATCGGCGTCCGGGTCGTCGCCGGCCCCGTACTGCATGTCCATCAACAGCACCTGCGCAAGGCAAACATTATCTCGCTGACTTTGCCGAGCGGATTCGAGCGCGTCAAAGTAAATGAAATCGCTTTTCCCACTGACCTCGATTCCCATATCGTCGTAAATTGATTGCAGCTCCGGACCGACCACCTCCAACAGCTGTTTGCGCTCCTCCGGGAAGTCTAGCCGGCAAAATTGCCGAATGTGAATTTGATTTCGCGTTAATAGAGCCGCGCCTCATCCCCTTTCCCCCTTCGAAACTACCCGCCTCATCGCGAACTCTCTCTCTACGCCTACGTGTTGCCCCACGTGCGCGTGACTTTGCCGAGATTGAATTTTGCTTATTATGCTGAATATAACGGGGATATATGCGGGACTAGAGATTCTATCGAGCCCCAAAGTGAATCGCGGACAAAACGTTGGCGTCGCGTCGTCTCGTTCATTGAAGCTAAACACGTCCGTCTCGAGAGACGGTGGATATGCAAATTTCCGAGAAGTCATATAATTCTGAAAATTGAATACTAAGATAACTCAGATAGAACAAAAATAATAATGACATCATATTGACATCAAAATAACATTGAAACAGTGATAAAATAACACAATAATCACATTTTGGAGTAATTTTGATGTCATTTTGATATCTTTGTGACTTCCTGTTCTACCTGGGAATGTTCCAAAAGTCGTAATTCCGAAATGTAAGAAATGTGACAATGTTCCGAAAAATTATACATAATTCATTTTATCTACACTGAAAAAAAATTCTGGTTAAAAACGAACGAATCAGAAAATCTTGTAGAATTGATTAAACATTCTGGTTATTACCCGGATAAAACAAAAAGTCATGATAATGTCAAAGTGATCTCAAATGATGTCAAAATGATTAAATTATGATTGAAAGGTGAATTTTATAATTATATTCTTGTCATTCTGACATCACTTTGACATTATCATGACTTCCTGTTCTACTTGAGTACAATAAAAATTCTGGTTATTATAATGGAGCTCAACACTTTATAATGTGTATCTATATATGTATATGTATCATATAAAATATATTAATATATAATTTATTAACTTATACATTATAATACATATTAATATAAAACTTTCGGAAAATCATCTTTTATTTCTTACATTTTGGAATTATGACTTTCGGGGGACCGTTGTCTTAGTTTTCAATTTTCGCTACTTTTTTCTTCTCGGGATTTTACATGCTCATCTCCCTCGAGATTCGCGGAAGTCTCAAGATTCCCTCGACTTACCATCCCTCTCGCCGGCGATGAATATCTTGATGAGCCTCGGCGCCGGCAGATGAGCGGGGGGCGGGCCGCCTTTGATGACCCCCGCGATCAACTCCACCTCGAGATTCATGCTTGCGGGGAGGTGAGGAACAGGCGGGATTTCGCGGGCTCAAAACGACGTTAGGCAATAATCATCGCGGGATCCTACGCGTCCAACGTCATTCCGCATCCGAAATAGCCTCCTCGCAATGTTATATCGCTCGATATCGCCAGGCTTCTTTAACTCGTTAGGATCTCATTAGAGACCTGGACTCTTCTCAAAGACGCTACTACATATATGTATATATATATTTTTTTTCTCTTTTCCAACGTATTTAATTCTCTATAGAGAATCTTAAATTCTTAAATGATCATAAAATCTTTCATCTGTTTCGGACGTTTCGATTACAAGCTCACCCGATTCCCTCGTCGTATACGTGGGATCTCGTACTCGGCTCTCTCTCGGACTCGCTTAGATCCTCTGATATCGTTTAGAATATCTCAAATCTCTCGAGATCTCCAGCTTTCGGAGTTTCGTCCGTTCTATCTCGAGTCAGTCACGAATCCTCTCGAATCCTCTCCAATCTTTTGCTTATTGCCCGCTCAAGGTACTCGTGTTTTACTCGATATATATATTTGATCGGTCCGGCGATCAGGATATCAATATATATATATATATAATATAATATACAATGATTGATGCTCTCAACAAATGATATATAGAGATTGTGATTTTTTTTTCTATACTTTTTGGGTGTGTGTATATATATATATATCTGCTCTTACATTTATATATCTACGTATCTACTTAATTCGGTGGCTACCTAAACAACTACGATTGTCTTCGCCTGCGGTACGCAGCGAGCGTTACATCGGTCCGTCAGTCGCGGTTAGGCGGCGCCCAGGCGCGCCCGCGCGATTCCCATTTCATCGATCGCCAAGTGGCATAGATCGATCGATCTCTCGCGATCTCGATCGCTCGTTTTCCCCTCCCCCGCGCCCAATCAGTTCGCACTTGTCCAGAGCGCGCTCATTGGTCGTTGCCCGCAAAGCCGCGGTGATCGAATACGCGGCGGCGGCGGCGGCGGCGGGGGGGATGGAATATCGTTGGAGAGTCGGCGGAGGACTCGAGGAGATGAAGAGCGTTCAAGGCCCCGTTGTGCCGCGGCGCCTACGTTCCCATTTTACGCCGCGGACGAGGACCCTCTCTGCAAAAGGAAAACGCGGATTTCAGAGTGCGGTTCGCAGGGGGAGAGAAGTTGAATTCCGCGTCGCGCGTCCGGCCGCGCGAGAGGGTGAGAGGGCGGCCACCCTTTCCCGCGCTCGCGCGCGAGCGACGAATCGCCCGGAATCGATCGGGCGTTTTCTCCCCGTCGAATTCGGGCCACGCGCGCGCGTCCGCGCGCGCACGCGTTTTTTTTTACGCACGACGGGCGGTTTTGAACGTATCGATTCTCTTTCTTCCTCTTTTCTTCCGCTCGCGTGCGCGCGTGTCCCGAAAATTTGTATTTATATATTTTGAGACGCAAAACGCGCGGAGGATGCCGCGTCCCCGCGCTACGCTCGAGAGCTCCGGATTCCGAGCTCCGCGTGAACTTTTGACCCGCCCCAACACGTGGCTGAACCTGCCGCTCGCGGCGGCCGCTATTGTTCTCCAGGGGCGGGCTCCGGTATCTCGCTTTCGCGTCGGAACCCGTCGAAGCGAGCATAGAATTCAGTCGCGAGATAAGGGCGCCGAAGCAACAGCGTTTCACAATGGGACGGCACGCGGGGCCGCGCCAGCCGGGACCGAATGGAACCCGAGAATTTTCCCTGGGAAATCGACAGCCAAGCGTGCGCCGCGCCAGCATGGTTATTAATAATCATTATTAATTAATTATTCCAGGAATCCGAGACAACCGGGCAGCGACGGGAGAGAGAAGAAGAGAGAAGGGGAGATCGCAGCGTGCGATGTGGATTTCCACTCCGACGTCCGGAAAGGGTAAACGTATATTGTACGTCCGAGAGGATTGAGTACCGGTCTGTGAAGATCATGTTGACTCGCGCGTAATCCAGGCGCAATTTTCTTTTGCAGATGCAATTTTCGCGGAGGGGTACGGCGTGAAAGCGGGAAACTGTACGTTCGGCAAATGTTTACCGTCCCGGGCTCTCGACGGACACGGCAAACAAGCTTCACGCCGTAGAGTATGTCGAGTGCAATTATCGCGTCGTCATTAGGTCAACCGTGCGAAACAACCGTGTCGCGCGCGCGCGCGCGAGAGAGAGAGAGAGAGAGAGAGAAATTCATCTATTACGAACATACACCAGATCGCGCGAATTTACGGAACGTTGAGTGTTTTGGAAGAGATCTCGATACCTCACGAGAGATAATAGCGAAACCAGGGGTGCTAATCGAACCGAAAACGACCGTAGGGACGTGATACGGTTATTACGAAAATAGAGAGAATATCCGCGGAAAGCAATAAGGCGATAAAAATAGAAGAACACCATCTCCTAGAGGATTGTCGCTAAACATAGTCCTAGCCGGAGCTGACCAATTAACCTTCCGCCAACGCTCGAGCCGTATTTGTTTACAAAGTTTTACACGGCAGAATACTTGAACCGTGGTATAGGATTTTCTCGGCAAATGCCATTTGCAATTAGTTCCTCTTTTCAAAAGAGGCATTTAATTTCAATTCATCGACCGACGAATCACTCGACATTTAAAAAAAGAAAAAAAAAGAGAGAATTCGAAATAAGGCACGTGAATTCGACGTAGGCAAGTGATATTTAAGCTATTCGATAATTCACGAACATTTCGCATTCTCGCTTATTATTATTTGGACCACTTCGCATGCATAATAATTGCCTCCATCTTTCACCGAATTAATTTGCGTCTGTTATGTAGGTAACTGGGATCGTACATTCGGGAAAATCACTCGGATATATTTCAGCGGATCCATTTCCGATAAATCGTGCCGTCTGGTCGATTATCGGCAAGACGCACCGTTAAATCGGGAAATACAAACGCATTCCCGAAATACGAATTTATTAAACATAAGACGTCACGCTTCTTCCCCCCCGAAATCTTATTCTTCCTCTCTCTCCCCTCCCAGTGGCATTTCTATTTGAATCTCAGTGAGAATTCCATTCTACGTTTTATCAGCCACGATCGACCGTCAACGAGAAGCTGCCGCCACCCGTGGAAGACGCACAGAGAAGGGATGGAAAAATCGCGGTGCGGATCTCGCGCCGTCGGCCCGGTCGATGCTGGACTCGCGAAAAAAAAGGAGAGGGGATCCAGTCAAAACAAGGCTTACCAGGTCGTCGAGCAGCTATTGTGAAGGCCTTCACCTGCTCACGCGGACGACGGCACCACTACTGATAACGCAGTCAAGCGGCCGACGCCTCCGGAGCGCCGAACGCCTAGCGCCGACGCCGTCGCCTCCAACGTCGACGTCGACGCCGACAACGACGACGACGACGACAACGACAACGACAACGACAACGCCGACGCCGACGCCGATATCGCCGAGCTGGAGTAGGGGTAGTTACGATACAGTCGATGTTATCTACATAACGATACAGATTTGCATCTATTACAATACCTAATACTTTCTGTATATATGTATATACTGTGATATCCTATGCATATGTAAGACCAAAATGAAACAATAATTTTGTTTTAGGACATATCAGGGAAACTTCGATGTTAATCCGAAGCTAGTGGATGGCGGACCAAAGATCGAGGCATTCTTGTAATATATAGCTGATAGTTTATAAAAATCGAGTATACACGGGTAAGGGACTATTAAAGGATATAACAATAAATGTACAATTACTTCCCGTATAATTATATATATATATATATATGCATGTATATATATAATTATTAAATAATAGACTAAGCGTTACACGCTGTTTTTGTCTTCGACGTATCGTAAAATGGTGAGAAAAGAACAACGCCAGAGAATCCCGTTTGGCAGCATGACAAAGTACGAACGGTACGATTATTTTACAATATTCATTAATTTATTTCTTATATGACACTTGCTAGTGCTGTTGTTCATTATTATTTATTCTGTTAGAGTCCATTATAGGCGAGTTTCCTTGCACGTTTCGACGACCGAATCGTATTTTACATTGGCGTTCTCTGTCTTTCCCTATATATTTTTTTACAATTAGTTAATTAATTCAATTGCAACAATATTTTTAATTGCAACTTTCGTCGACAACGTTCGAAAGTGTCATTACGACTTTGCTCACCACAAAGTCTAATTTTACAATGTGAATTAACAATATGTCATTGTTTAAGGAATGACATCGCGACTGATAATATAATTTTTCACAAGTTATTATCCCCTTTCTGTTTATATTTTATTGCCCGCAGGTAAAATTACAAGAGCGCATTGCTTATCACCGTGAGACATCCTTCATTTGGCGACACTCAGCCTGCAGCATGCATCTGTATTTATTATTATTACTTATACTGAAAATGCAAAATTGCACTTTAATTTCCCTTCTATTGCGTATAATTATTTGTAACTAATATTTTTTAAGATTTTTTTGAAGATGGTATTTCTTTTTTAAGGTAAGAACACTTGCGTATTGCGACAATAACGATACTTCGATACAGAGAATGAAAGAATGCGCATTAGGAAAATGTAAAAAAAAAAAAAAGAAAAATTCTATACAAACATAATCAAAAATAGTCGACTTTCTCTGTTTCACATTAGCCGTTTTTCCTTTAAACTAAGATTCTCTCTTTTTCTTCTGACACCGCTCTCTCATTATTTGCATTTATCACGAATAGATAAGAAAATGAATGAAAGACAACGAGCAATAACATGTTCACTCGTATGTGACATGAATATGAAGGGAAACTTTGGGAGAGAAGGGGAGGAAATCTTAGAATAAACGAAACGTTCGATTTCGGATTTTAAGGTAAAGGAAATCGATCGTCATGCTGATGCTATTCAACGAATTACCGCTATTGAAAAGAATCTACTGAATAAATGAATCTCACAGATTAAAATTGTAGTTATTGTATAACACAAAATCATAAAAAATTGGATGTCATTTACTGGACGAGTTAAAGAAATTGCTTAATCCAAGTGGATACGCGCAACGAGAATGCAAGTCCATATGTTGAGGCTACCGATGGTAAATAATAATAATAATAACAACAATTACAATCTATGATATTTAAATGCGTCAGTGTCTTTCGATAAGGCTGTCACTGCTGCATAAGTAGATGGCATAAGTAGATCTTGAATCACGCGACATGTTCCAAAATATCCCGAATGACCCATGATCGATTAATGAATTATAACGGGTCGCGCAATTTTTTAATTGCACGATTGTTTTATATAATGATTCCATAATCCGACGATTAACACCTCCCATAGGAGTTGGTCTCATGCACGAATTCTTTAACTTGGTCACTCCTTCACCTGTGTCTTGAGATGCTGCAAGAACTCATAGTAACTAAGAGCAGATTCGAATCGATCCTCTATCAATCGCTCGACGAACAACGTTCTGAAGTGACTATCGTCCCTGAAAAATAAATTGTTTCATATAAAATATATCACTTTGTAAGATATCAGATACCGCAAGATGAAGGCAATTTACAAATTCTATTAAAATTTTTAATAATTATACACATTCATTTTTATTACTCAAATTCACTTACCTGACAACTTGTACAGGTACGTAGTATGGTTTCTCCTCTTGTAAGCTAAACACAAAGTTCCGCAATCGTTCGCTCTCTATTGTATCCAATTCTGGTAATTCGTACTGCAAGACAAAACGGATTATGAAATTATATTCTTATCAGTGAATTTAAAAATTAATACGTAAGCTTTCTGATTTTCGACTATGGATATATAGTCGACAAAAGTAATATACTTACTATTTCTTCTGGAATAGAAGCAAAGCCCGAAGTGCCAAATACATTAGAACAGAAAACTGGATTGACGTTCTTGCCAATATAAATAAAGATTCTATCGCCAGCATCCATAAGAAAGACACCCCGGCTGTCGAGTTTCTCAGCAGATAAATTAAGCCGAGGCGGCTGTGGACACACTTTGCCGTCAATGTCCTTTGCATTACGATCGTCGAGTACGTGAACAGGATACAAATCGGGGTAAACCACTTGTATCAACTGTGCCAACGGCAATGTCTTTAGTTGAAACATAGCGTATATGCGATCATCCAAACGTGTGCTCGTGCCAGATCTGAAGGCTATCTGCAAGTTTAAAACAAAATATTGATAATACTACATATATATTTAAATGTAAAATATTTGTAATTTGTAAAAATTGATAATTTACACTCTTCAACAATGCGATAATGTATAACGGCAACAGCTTTAAACTTCCTGGAGCAATAAGCCCTCCGCCACTGGAAGATTGCGCCAATTTGTATGCGGATAAGATATCGATTGCGACGTTTATTAATGCATCTCTAGCGTCCGACAAAGATGATTGAAGTGATCGATCGACAGCTACAAACATTTAAATAAATGTCTCGTCATATCGTTTAATTATAGTTAACACAAATAATTAATTATTAAACTTTTACATTGCGCAGTGTAAGGATTTATAGTCTGCAGATTCAACTTACCCATTTTCGATAACAAGCCGATTATGCATTGCTGATCTGCAGAATGTAATACATCCGATAGACTTGTCACGACTGGTAGACACAGAGTGTGCACTCTTATTCTTCGCTCACCTTTAAATAGAAATAAAAGGAAATATGAAATACATGAAGAAACTCTAAAAAGGACAAGAATAATTACCTTTGCTTGAAGTATACAGAAGAGATGCTTGGAAGCATACGTTCTGCACATCGGAAAGATTTTCGTCGATAGAGATTTGCATGCCGAAACCAGCGTCCGGATTAATATTTGGTAAGCACAGGAGATCGGTTGATCGAACGAAGAAGCTACCATGGAAGGTGTGGATGCTGAGCCCGCGGGTACAACGTAGCCGCATCACTGCTTCAAAGCCGATCTTTCTTGTTAAATAACGACGTAACAATCTTTCTAAATTTTCAATATTCTGCAACTTTGATGCTCGGAACAGTGGCAGATGGTAAATGCAGCCACCCGTAAATTTTGATACACATGCTACGGAGTAAATAAAAGATTAAATGTTATAAGTGTTTATCAATATTTTTCAAGAAAGACTGTAACATGTACCAAAGAAAGACTATTACATGTACCAAAAGAATTACAATTATAAAAATTAATCACTTGCACATTTACAGTTTCAGTAAAAAATTATCGTTTTATTAAAACTATATTCGAGAGAGATTCACTTACATAAAGTTGCTAGATCGCTGTATTGACTGTTCATTAAGAATAGATCAATCGCGATCTGTTGCCCACTGCAATCCAGAGCGAATCTTTTGTAGAAATCCGTTGCCGGATTGAGATGTGGCACATCTTTATTCACTCTAGTGTTGGGATCCTCCCTCGGTTGCAAGGCCCCTGGACCGATATTAGGCAGACACGTTTGGAAAACGGTGACACGTCCTCCGGTAGCGGAGAGGAGTTTGAGGGCAGCTTGAAGCCCGGCACCAAGAGCACTGTTAGTATCATGAGTACCGCAAAACTTGACAGGAAGCAGGGCAAGAAGGTCGCGGACGAGCTCTTCACGTTCCTTTAGATTTACAATTAGATTTTCTGGACAGGGTAGAAACACGTCGTCAATATCCAGCATGATCATTTCGTGTGGCTGCGAAACATTATCAGGCATGCTGAAGAAGTGCAGAGCAGAATCAACGGCGAGAAAACCGACTTGGGTGCGGCTGTCGCCGGGGAGACGCGACAATTCGTCGTTAATAGTGTTACAAACGATCTGCAGATAGCCGCTTTCCACAGCAAGACGAGAAACATCCAAAACAAAGAGATAGACAGCGGGTTGAGGTGGACGGACCTGTAATTTACGATATTCAAAACTAAATCCCTCAAGATATTACCAAGTATCTCATTTTTATAAAGAGACAATTTGTAATTATATGTGGTTAATTTACTTAGTTTTAAAGTTTGTTAATTATTTACTTAGCATAATATATTAAATAATTTAAAAAAGTTATTAACCATATACTCGCTTGGCGCAATAAACTCTATCGTGCCGGTTCTGACTTCTGGCCGTCGCGATGGGTCGCCATAAGATTTCGTTACAGGATCAAATTGGAATTCCTCAGGAACTACGCAACAAAATGTAAACATGTATCTAATCTTGTTGTATAATATAAAGCAGTAGATAAAAAAATCTCAGCATGTTTATTACGTTCATTCAATCTGAAACAGAGATTGCACTTCCATCTCCTCGAATCGACGAAATATACAAACGGGTTGATATATGTTCGGCAAGCTCGACAACGCACGATCGTATTGCATTGAATCACTGCTAAATGCTGCTGCGACAAATCATAAAAATTTCATTAAAATTTATTTCCAGATAATATTCTAAAAATTGAAATAGCAGCGTGTTCTTCTATGCTTCTATATATCGATTATAAAAATTTATTTATGTGTTTATCACTCACGTTTAGGTCTTTAAAAGGATGTATTAGTACGCCGAATGGTAATCTTGATTTCTGCAGAAGCGAATTTGATTCTGGGATTTTTGTCAATGTACACCTGAATATCCTGTAATTATCCCATACATTTAATGAGAACTATGTTTATATAATGAAATAGTTTTAGTGATAAAAGTTTTAAATTATTTTTGCCTTCACATTTGGAATACATCAATTTTCATGTAATAGAGTCGTAATTTTTGCATTTTTAATAAAAAAGGAACAAGAGGGAGAAAACTTACTCAGGATTACAATTTACGGTATCTAAGAAGTCCTGATGTAACTTGATCTTTGGTGGTTCGACTTTTTCAGGCGGCAGTATATTTCGACACTGTAAGAGGTCTATCGATTCCATCCCCTAAAGCAAGTTATTAATATATTACAATAATATATTTAGATTACATATATAACTATATATTATTTAATAAAAATAAATACCCATATTTTGTTGTAGCCAGTTTGTGTGACGTTTAAATTGCTCATCTGATTATTTAATTGATTTAATTGGTCAGGATACATATTGGGATACCTTCTATTTGACGAGTCTAATGGGACATTCGTCATCGGGCCAGGATATTGCGAACGAGGATCATACTAAAAAATAACATAAATCAAAATATTAAAACGCTACAGCATTTTTTGAAGAAAATATTAATTAAATGAAATTTAACTCTATTATTACAATATATACAAATATTATATTCTTAAATCCCATTACCGTTTGCTGTCCCGGAAGAGGAGGCATTCCTGACGGAGGTAATCTTGCGCCGTGTAACTGGTTACCTCCTGAAGGCGGTAGCATCGCTGTATTGGCAGTGTCTTGTTGCGGATATTTCCTCTGGCCAGTTAAATTTGGATGTATATTCTGACCTTGAGGAATACTTCCTAGTCCCATGGGATTCATATAACCAGTAAGTAAATTTTGAGGCTTTAAAGATTGAGTGCTATCTGGAGGATTTCGTGGACCTACGTTATGGCCTTGTGCATTATAGAATAAATTCTGCGTGCTAGAATTTGGCATTGACGACGCACTAGAGATATTCTGCTGAGTTTCATATCTGAGTTGTGGACTATTTAAGCTTTCGGAAGGACTAATTATCGATTGTGCTTGGACGTTCTGAGTTCTTGGAGGTTGTATACTGGAACTCACTGGTTCTTGCTGTACATAACTGTTTTGATTTAAATGTTGAGTGATGTTCGAAGGAGGTAGATTAGCATTAGATACGGATGGAGGGATAGGGGGTCCTTGATCGTACGTCGGGATCTTATTTACTCTATCAAAGGACATCTGACTTTCCGCAGTCTGATCTGTTGAGACTTGACTAGTCTTAGCAATGCTACTGAACATTCCAGGAACGCCCATAGTACCCTGCGGAATGTTGGTAGATGGAGGATTAGTCGTCCACTGATAACTTTCGTTCACTTTAGCTGGCTCCGGTTTAACAGTATTCGCAAACGTTGATGGCGCAGACACTGGGGTCAGATTTTTTGCTACTGGAGGCATCTGATTCGAAGGAATCATAGGTCGATGACTTTCTTGGCTAGATTGAGACACAAAGGCAGTTGAAGATGTACCGACTGCAACATTCTGATGAGTGCTAGCGACATACTGGCTATGGGCACTATAAAGATTTCCAGGATTATATGGTTGTGATGTTCTAGGTGGTGGGGGCAACACATTGGAGTTTTGAGGTCCGTTTATTGGTGGCATTGGCGGTCGTGGCAACTGAGGCCGATATTGGTTGTGAAGATATTGAGTTGGCGATGGATCTCTAGAAGTCTCCCTGGACGGGTCACGCGATGACTGTGACGATGGTGTGCCTAAATAGATTTTAATCATTTCAATTTGAATAGCAATTTTAAAATTTGATTCATTAACATTTGAAAATTTAAAGCATTTTAATAAATCGCAGAAACTTTAAAATAAAATTCGTGATTGTAACACAGGTCTGTAGAATTTTTCCCAAATTTATCTACTGTTTATAGCATAAATTTTGCATACATATTTATATTAATCTTTTTATAAAGTTTACACGATTTTCTTATGTCAGTTACTATCGTTATACTACTGGAAATATAAAAAATTGAAAGGGTAAAAGATAAGAGAATTGATTACATCGTTTTGATTCTTTTCATATAAAACGTGTTGCCACATCATATATACAAGTGCAAAAGCAATGTCATCACTTTCAGGAGCCATTGTCCTGGTAAAGAAGCTTTGTGTAACAGAAAAATGATAACAATGTATATTTTAAAAATAAAATTTCTTCATAGTATGTTTTTAGCAAAAACTTGCCAGTTAAATTGAATTGAGGAGACTGCATTCCATTCTGCTGAGATGCAGGATTCTGACCGTTTACTATGGGTGGTGGTTCATTCTTCAAAGGATTACCGGATTCTGCGTAGAGTGGGTACTGGTAACCACTTGACTGTGACATTTTGTTGCTTTTACAATCACTGAAATGAAACACATTGCTTACATTTTTTTTAATTTAGGAAAGTAACAGGCTTATGAAGACGTAAACTTCTACATATATCATATAACTATAGATTATCTGACAAAGTCCACTGATATTAACATTAGAGTATAGAATGACAAGGTAACGATCAAATGCTTAGTTTCCACTTTAATTCCCACTACAGTCGGACAAACGACATGGAAAGAATATAGTTAATTATGATTGCCCCCAGGCAACAACAAGAATCATCTATTACTCATTAATTACAGGTTTAGATAGAACTGCTTCAGAGCTCAGCTAAAGACACCAGAGACTGCAAGAAGCTGCTAATAAAATCTGATAAAAGTTAGACAGATCGGCACGACAGGAGCAGCCACATGGGACCTCGTTGCAGGGCGATTATCGTCTTAGTGGTCTATAAGGAGAGGTATATAGATCAGCAGGTTGACGTTTGGACAGTCAAAGCGCATTGTCAGCGCGCTGTCGAAAGGTTAAAATGCAGAGGACGGGCTTGAAACCCGTCGAGCGTACCCACCTTCGTAATTCGATGTGAATCGCCGCGAGTTAGGAGCGGATGGACGCAAGCTCGTGCATCGCCCTCGTTGCCGTTCACCTCCACGCAGCACCACCAGGATGTGTCTTAATAGCAGCGATTCATGAACGAACGAACGGCACGCAAAACATTACGTGGCAGCTCGCGCGACCGCTGCGCCATGGACTGTGGCACGTGACGGTACCAGATGGCATTAGGTCTGTTCTTTTTAGCCGAATTCGCTGCACTGGTACAGAGGTTATCCTTTTCCCGACGTATTGGAAGGAGAAGGATAACCACTGAACTGGTGCAGCCAGTTCAGCTAAAAAGAACAGATCTATTGCGGGGCCGTCGCGCGCCGGCCAGGGTTTGACCCGTTGCCCCTGTGCTACAGGGCGACTTCGACCAAACTTCGATTAGCTTTAATCGACGATCAACTTGTCAACGCGATGTCTCTACTTGTTAACGCAGATAGCGAATTATCTTTTGTTAACAGATGAAGAGTTAAATTAGATTAGAGACAATAATATAATTAGAAATTAAATTAATCGCTGATTCCTTAACTGATGATTAAATTCTGATTAATTTATGTCTATTTCTATCGATGTAGATTAACTTTAATCTTGATTTAACTTACTTTCTATCTTTCTCTAATTTTAAGAATTGGAAAAAGATACAAGTTAAATCGAGATTAAAGTTAATTTACATTGGTAAAAATGAACATTAATCAACGATTAATTCTACCGATAGAATCACCTATAACATAAAATTCGTTGTCCCCGACTTAATTTCTTTTCTTTTTAATATTTTTATTAAAAACAAGAAATTGACAAATTCTATTTGTTATAAAAGAATTTAGGTACTGCAAAGTTAATCACTAATTGAGATAATAGGAGTTAGTTGGTCGATGTTATTCTTATTTCACGTTACTTTCTGCGCGCACAATTATTAAGCAATCGCATCAACAATATCTTTAAATGATGCCAACATTATTAAGTGTAGAAGGAACGTGTGTCCTTCGCATAGAAGCAATTGCTCGATTTTCGAAACATTTTCGCGAAGATTTTGCAACAGGAATATTAATCGCAACAGCAGCGACAAAATATGTACATCAATAGAATATATATTTCTCGATAAATAAAATATGCTTTGCAATCTATGGAAGTTGGAAACGATTTGGTCATCGAAGATGTCTGTATGGCTCTTTGGAATGATGGAAGATACAACGGTGAGAGAATGGCAGCGCGCACAAGCGCGTAAGGTTTTGAATTGGTCGTCATCGTCGTCCCTAATCGCAGTTTGTTCCCAAAGCGGTGCAGAGCGCCGCTCGCAAATTGGTAACTCGGGTCTGCAGCTCCGTGGCGGTATTCTCGTTTATGTGCAGCTGCAAAATTTTGCATGCATTGGCTAATCCGCAGCTCTTAACGTGCTCCTTCAACCGGTCTAAAACAAACGGCAAAATTGTCAGCTGATCAAGCCTCGAGCAATTATATTCTTCCTCTCAGGATAGGTCTTCAAGATACCTGATTGCAGAACGCTATCCAATAGCGACAGCGCGTTTAATACGATGTACACTTCAAGATTTTCGCGTGCGAAGAACTCGCACATGTTACGCCCAAAGCCCGCTTTGATCAATAAGTCCTCGGATTCCGCTGGGCAGATTCTCGTCAATATTGTAAGACTCAAAATCGCTTCGTTTTGCATTAGCGCGTGTTGCGCTAAAAGCATGTGAACCAGGTGCTGCACCGCTCCGTACTTGATAATTGACAAGGCAATCTGCTTGTCCCTAAAAAGTATATAAAGTTTCGGAACTTGTGTCACTGAGCTTGTGTCACTTGAGAACAAACCTGCTATTGTTTATCAGCCAGGTGATTAATCGATTGGCTTCACCCTGGACGCCAGGGTGATCCTCGGTACTGCACCACTCAACTGCCCGCTTAATCAAATCTTCTCTTCGTCCTAAAGAGATTGCAGCTTCCCCTAAAGCAAGCAACTCAGCCTTAATTATTATATTACTCAACCTGAGTATATGAGTGGTAAATATTATATACTTTAATTCTTAAAAGAAACTCTTACTTTGACCGTCTATAACTATCCTAAGCGTTCCCAGCAATTTGAAAACGACGGGAAAGGTAGGAATCTCGAGCATTGGATAGAGAACGTCGATCAAACCATCAGCAAGAATCAGCGATTTATTTTCCACGGGTATAACGAGGTTGCGTAATGCGCTGAGCAGGGCGTGCTGGCATCTAATATCGCCTGATTTGTTGCCGTTTCTTTCGAGAATTTTTAGAAGCTTCCGATGAATACCCTGCTCGACCATACGCTTGCAATGTGTGTCGGTCCGCGCAACATTGCCCATAGCCAAAACGGCAGTGATCTGCAAGTCTTCGTCAACGCTCTCTAACCATTCTACTAGTTTTTTGTATACAGGACCCTTGCTATCGTCGTAAAGAAAATTCATACTGTCATCTAAACAAAAATTAGTACGTTTATTAAAATCAATAAAGCTTGCATTTAAATCTGTCTCCAAGACTCACCTCCAGTTAAAATTAAAACAATTAAGTTACAGGCAACTTTAAGAAGCGATCGAGTTTCTTCATCATTGCACTGAGGACCATGTTTCTCTAATAGTTTCAGAAGCAATTCACACACTCCTGCCTTGGCCAACAATAGCTTTGCATTTTCTGGAAAAGAAACAATATCATTAAAAACTATTGTTCTTTAATTTAATTCAATTACATATTCAAATCCAGTTTTGTGAATTCATTTAGGTCTGATTATCTCTGAAATATTTAATTATTATAATCTCAATTTAAATTGCACAATTTACATTAATTAAATTTTAATTACTAATTTATTACCGTCTTCCGCTTGGCCATGCAAGAGCTCCAAGCACATCTCAGACAGCTCCGAGGAAGTATCATTAGTCAATATGTCGACCAGAACTCTCGTCAATCTCTCATCAAGAAATATAATATTCTCATCGTTCAATATGCCAAGAATGAGTAGCACATGCATTGCCGCTTCGTCGCCGCTAATCCCATCTTTTTCCAAAATGCTGCAAATAATCGGTACCATGTCCTCCTCAAGTGCCTGGTGAAGTACATCTTAATAAAATTATTGCTTACCATTTTGTAATATCACTATTTGGTGTCAATCATAATATATAAATGTATTTTTTTTAAATTTACCTTCTTATACAACACATCCTGATCCACTAAAAAGTTTAATAAAAGTCCAGCGGCAACATTCCGCAGAAAACTGGCGCCTTCGACATTATCCAAGGCAACTCCTTTCTTCAGTAATGCTAGAATCATTTTTAAACCGTTTTGGTCTCTCACCAGGTTTTTCCCAATTTCTGCAACACATATGTTTATTATTAACTTTTCAATAATAAAACATGCACATTTGTGAACAATTAATATAAATTAATATAAATTAATATAAAATAAATTAATATAAATAACTATTTAAATACATCAAAAAAAAGAAACTTGACGGCTATCATTCAGAAACAATAGATAACTAGATATTCTCATATAGCTATTGCAACAACCATTCTCATAGCAGATGTTTCCTAGAGCTCTGGAAGTCTGTGTCAATATGTCTATATCCTCTTCTTTTAGCAAATTAATCAATGCCTGTATCAATTCGAGACTGGTACATTTCTCTCTCCCACGATCAGTCTTTGCAATTTCGGCAATGGCTTTTGCAGTCTTTGCTACGATCTGTTTAGATTTGTGCCCAAGCAGCGTCAGGAAGATTTCATCAACGATTAATTCGGTGGTCTCTGAAATCATACATCGTTAAGTCGTTAGAACAATTATGCACCGAGCAATATCGAATTACAGCAGTTTATTCTTCCAGGTGTACCTCCAATCGATGTTTTGCTAACGTTCACCACAGAATCCAGTATCTGGGCAACATTGGGACATTCCTCTTGCGAGGCCTCAAGCCTCATGACGCACTTCAGATCTTCAACGAGCTTATCAATATTATGCTTCACCTCGCCTGCAACGTACATCAACTTGAGAGATATATGCCCTTTCGAAAATAGACAAGAAGAGGGGTGGAATTAAACGCGAGAGGATGATTACCTTCCATCTCCACGAGGTAAGTCCGCGTCGTGAATCCGCCGAACTCGCGGCTGACTCGCCCAAATATAGCACCAGCCCTCTCGATCTTGCAAAAAAAAATCCCGGCCAATCTCTCGTTCTATTTCGACGTATAATCGACTTCTTCTATTCTAAGATCATTGTAATCGAGCCTTTTCTCCATCCTACACACTCAGTCACCCTCCGTTACCTTTGTTATTCTATTGGTACATGCGCAAAACGAAAATGTCGTTGCCTGCCGCTTTTCACTTGCTTTCTCACTCCGACTAACGTAGGTAGGCATATGATCGTACGGCATGTGCGAATCGTCGAGATTTTTTTTTTACTCATAAACTGGCGGCGATAAGATCGCGGGTTGCTTTACCGGTTGTAGATAGTTACCGGTCGTGCACGATATTATCGACATAGAGAAATTTTTTGTATCGCCCAATGTGGCTACGGGACAACAACGAGCGAGAGCTTTAAAAATGGCGGGCACCGTCGGCTGATTTCTCGTGTAACGTGATGGCGGAATCGAATGACACTGTAGAGACGTCCGTAACGAATGCTGCGAAACGGAAGGAGAAAATTTATGGTATATTTTATTAAGAGAAGTCTCAAGAAATATCTATTCATGTACATGTTGCTCATGTATAAGTTAACCTCACTTTTGCGAGTGCAACAGTATGTCTCTAGCTGGTATATAATGGTTTGGCTGTTGGCGCGTTACTCTCATAAAAAAAAATGCAAATGATTTTCTGCTGCTTGATATGCGCTAGTTATGAGTTGATTATTTCTTATCGATTTACATTTAATTTTACTCTGCTAAATAGCCTCAACGTTTTTTACGTTTAATATAGGAAACATGAACCTCGAGAAAACATTTCAAGATATTACCAGATTGATAATATCTTGAAATTCAAATATTTTGATTATAATTGATACTTTTTATGGTTGTAAAAAAAAAATTAACATATCAATCATTTTACCTGATAGTTATCACACTATGTTCCATCATTTGTAGTTCCATCAATAAAATAATTATTGTTAACTGATGCTTAAGCAAAATATTTTTCTATTTATATGTATATATAATTGATGTTCAACGTTAAAATCCTTCAATATAATTATTGTTATTTTTGTAGCTGCGATATTTCTAAGCACCGTGGCAAGTATTTCCACTCTCGCTGGGTTTACCAGGGCAGTGGCCGCAGCCAGGAAGCAAGATCCAAAATATTTTGGAAATGGAATTTCTGGTATAAAAGGGACTCATGAGACTGGAGCCTCATTAGCTATAAGAGCTCTTGGTTGGGGCACTTTTTATGCTATCACAGGATGCGGCTTATTTTTTTATGGAATCTGGAAGATCTCTGGAGCCACTAATACAGAGGAATTCAGACTCAAGATGGGTTCTCTATTACCAAAAATACCTAAGAATAATCCACCCCAAAGCAGGACGGAGTTCGAGGGCTTGACGGATCTTTTAACATATATTTCAGAAGATTGGGGACGAAGTAAGGAGGTATAATTGATCCAACTATAAAATATCAGACATATCGATCTTTCTAGAAATTTAAAATATCTAAAAAGTTAGAATAGAAATATATTCGGGATTGTAAATAAAGTTATACAAAAATATCTAGAAAAACTTTTACTTTTTCTAAATTCTTAATTCTTTCTTCGAGTCGCTTCTCAGAACATCAAGCTTAACTGATTTAACAGAAAATATTTAACAGTAAATTGTTATTTAGTATTATATAATTTCTTCCTCAAAGAGGAAGTTTTTGCAACAGCTTATTAATATGTAGAAAAACAATTTTTTTTAATTTTAATGTTTATATTTACAGAATGAAAGTATAAGAGGTTGATTTAAAACGTTTAAATCGTCTAATAGATGATATGATTTTGTTTTTTGCAGGACTAAACATGCTATTAAGTCAACTGTGACCGCTCCGGTCACTGCTGACTTAACAGCATACGATTCGTATAATCAAATACGGATCGTACGATTGAGTCACACACGAGCTATTGCATGCATGATTTCTGCAAGTAGTAGCGGATACAGTTGTGAAATTTTAAATTAAAGCGATTGTTGAAAGTTAATTTGTGTTTGTTATACTTAAATTTATTTATAATAAATATTATGAAACATATTTTCTTCTCATTTCGTAGAATAATATAATACATGATACTCAATAATTCATATAAGCCAAATTTTTTCTTTTCCCACCCGTTTGAGATATAATTGATCCAACTATAAAATATTAGACATATCGATCTTTCTAGAAATTTAAAATATTTAAAAAGTCAGAATAGAAATAGTATATTCGGGATCGTAGATAAGTTTATACAAAAATATGTAGAAAAACTTTTTCAATTTTTCTAAATTCTTAAAGCTTAACTGATTTAACAAAAATTTGAATGGATTGTTATTTAGTATATAATTTCTTTCTCAAAAAGGGAGTTTTTGCAACAGCTTTTTAAAAAATTTTTAAAATTTTAATGTTTCTATAAATACAACCTAAAAAATTCGAACGTTGTGATTGGTTGGCAATAGGCAATAGCCACAGAATTTCGAACGTGATGAAAATGCGTGGAACTTTCTCAGCACAGGGATTTAGTATCAAGAATTTTTAATTATTTAATCATTCTCGTCTTAGCAAAATATTTAAGTGCAGTTTCACATTTATCCTTGAATTTTATTGCTCTTTCCTGGTTCTTATTAAAGATTATTTATTTTATCGCAGGTGATAAATTCAAAAAAAATCAAGAATTCGTATACAATATTATTTAATTGACAATGAGATAAAAAAGCTTATTTTTTTAATGTCACGAATATATCGAAGTGTACGTTAACAAACTTGTTAACAAAAAATATTGGATGAGTTTTCAAGCATTGTGATTAATAATATCGGAAAAAGTTGATTAAATGAACTCGCTATCAACTCAAGATAGGTCACGTTAAAGAAACGTGAAACGTGATATATACTCGCACAAAAACGATGAAAAGTACAAAGGTGGTATTGGAATATAGGGGATTGCATAAGAGGCGATGAAATAGTAAACATTTAACAATATATCAATTTATATTCATAAAAAAGTATAATGTTTGAATATTATTTCTTTCGGATATCATTATTTATTTGATTTGAAATCATTGAAATGCGTTCAAATTAAATTCACTATTCGTATACTGAATAAGTGAGTATTAGAATCAGTTTTTCATAGATTTAATTGCAAATTTATTGATGACAATGATAATTCATTTATCATATAATTAATATTACAAGAAATGAATGTTTATACGTTTAATTATGGAATCTTTAATTTGTGAAAATATCGGTTTTTTAAATGTTTTAAACATTCTTTCATATATAAAAATGTAAATATTACGATATTCATAATCTTTATTATAAAGAAAAAAATCGCTGTAATTTTTGTTCTTTGAAAATTTATGCAAGAATCACTGATTAATATCCACAATTATTTATGGAAGACTGTTCTTAATTCATAGTTGAAACGATTTCAAGATAATTAATAAATTTGAAGTAAATTTCAAGATAGGATAAAGGAAAGTAAGTTTTAGAAGATTTAAATTTAGAAGTAGGTGCTGTGTAGGATTTATAAGAAATGACTTACACACACATATGTGTTTGGTCTTATAAATTATTATTAAATAATACCCAGTATATATATATATTCAATTGCAAAAGAGAGATATAGATAGTAACAAAAAATCATAACAATTGTGCAACAGCCGGTCGGACTTGTAGAAATGTGCGCACGCTCACACACACACACACACATTTCTTCCATATGCGAAAGTAGCTCTTTATTATTATTAATTACATGTAAAAAAATGAAGAGGAAAATCGCTATGTGCTTTCTTCCCCTCCCAAGCGAACCTCCTTTTTAGGATACCCTCCGCGCACAGGCGGACGCTAATTGGCTATGGATCCTTGATTAGAATCTATGTATCCTACGACCTAAGGATCCTGAAAAAACCTACCCTAGGATCGACAGACCGTAGAATTTAAAGATCCTATGACATATGAATCCTAGGTGTAGTAGACTTGAAAATTTATTAATTCATTGTTTCACGAATCCCCTATAGATATATCTTAGGATCTTACAAGAATCCCGTGAAATACGTATCTTAAATATGCCTTAGAATCTATCGGCTCGAGGATCGACACAGATTCTGTGCTCCGCAAGTCCTGTCTTACGAGTCCTAGCATATAAGGATCCTGAGAAACGTCGCACCCAAGATCTATAACTTTTTAGGACATACGGCTCCTAGAATCTAAAAGAGTTAAGAAATGTGATTCCTAGGATTCTCTCGTGGACTTGAAATTCGATGGTTCCTAGGATGGTATGAAATCCTATATACGAACTTTATTAATCTAAATTCTTGCGAAAAGTATTTACAAATTCTAAAAATTTAGAACTGTCCTGTATACTTTAGGCTATATAACATTATATTTCAACATCCTAATGAATATAACAATGTTATATCTTAGAATGCAGACTCCATACAGTGACGAGTCTACGTGTTTACATGGGTCCATACGTTTCTGGAGGCCTGAAACTAGTATCTCCCATTTCAAAAAGACATTGTCGCAAATAATGATTGCGTATTCATTATTATAATGAAATTAATTAATATAAGACGCTTGCCAAAAATCGCGTCAAAGAAAAAATGTATATATACATATATATATATTCGAAATTACAGTGTTATATTCACAATTAATACACAAAAATATACATATAAACATAAATTTAATTAATATCTTAATGCATAATTATTTAATTTAAAGTACTTTTGAAGCAAAAAAAGTAAATGAGAACAATAATTTAAAAAATTGCATCACAGTAAAACTTTAAGTTTAGTGATAGTATTCACTGAACACGTGAATCCTAGAAGCCGTTAAACCCTAGTGTTTCCTAGCATAAATAGATCCTGGATGTATGGCTACGTCGACCAGCGGCGTGAGAAAGAAACAGAGAGAGAAAAAAGGATGAAGGAAAATAGAAAAAAGAGAGTTGGGGGAAAGGTAAAGAAAAGGGCGCCCAGGCGCTCTAGTGTGCAGAGTACCGCCTTAGTTGGTTTTGAGCTTGTCGTTATAGCCAATGTGATCAGACGCGCTATTGGTAAAGTGCTTCTTGTCCTTCTTTCCAACCAGGTACGTCTTATGGAAGAATTGCGCGAATAAGACAAAATAGCTCAAGTACATAGCGAAGCTAAAATGAATATTCCTGCGAGTGATGTTGCAGTCCACGTTACCGCTCTCCAAGTACTGATACGCAGATATGTTGATAAGGCAACCGACCACCATCTGGGCAAGCTGTAGCGTAGTGATCACCATAGAGATCATTTTAGGTGGCCTGTATCGCATCGCCTTGAGAGCGTAGTAGCTGTACATGATCGAGTGAACGCAGTAGTTCATCACGACGTACCATCGCGCGGACGCGGTGTACTCCGAATACGAGAACCAGGAGTACAACAAGACAGTAATGTGATGATACCAATGCAGGAAGATCAGCGGCTGTTTGCGTAGCACGATGAAGATCGTGTCGCCGAGCTCGGGTAATTTTGACAGCACGAACATCCACGTCCAGAAGCCCGACACGCAATCCTGCTCGATAAAACTGTAATCAAATTGATGATTTTCTTGTAGAATATTTTCCGTTGCAATTTTTTCAGGAATTTGTAGAAAAATGTTGAGTTATTCAATCGTAGTCATTCAATCGTGATTACTGTTTGTTCAGCGTTATTTTCTGTTTCAAGAAACTGATTTCAAGATTTATTATCTCTTAAGATTTCAAATTAATACAAATTTATATTCAAATAAATTATGATATAAGAAACGAGTAGAATAAAAAAAATATTTTAATATTAAAAAATTTGAAAAAAAATATATATATAATAAATTCAACTTTTACTAACTTCGACCATTTTTCGGAATTAAAAAAAGCGTATTTTAATTTGCCATTAAATTTTTATTAGTATTTCTTGTCTTGCAAAAGAAGATACATAATTTAAAAATTTATGATTTAATAATGACAACTGTTTGAAAGTGCAAATTGAAATCAGAGAATATAATTACAATAAATTCACGATATTCTTTTGATAATGAATTGTATTATAGATTACATAAAGTTGATATTATATGGAAGCGACTTAAAATACAAATTTTAAACTTGTAAATTATATGGAAGCGACTTAAAATAAAAATTTCAAACTTGTAATGTAGAATTAGTAGGAATATAAAGTTCCTGGAAGTATATGGAAAAAAAGCATAGATAAAGGAAAAATCGTTTAAAACAGCACATTTTACCTCGCAGCAAACATTGCAAAAAACAAATATTTAAACAAACAATGTGTAAATGTTGTCATGTTCAAGTTATCTGTATTGACATGTTTAACTTTTCTGCTTGAACAAAGTTGCAAGTTTTCAGTTTACTGTCTTCCTTAGTTTTGTTGATACAAAGTAGGATGAATAAATTTTCTTTAAAAACCATCAAATTTTATTTCTATTTTATTCGTTAAAAATATCGATATTGACTGAGTCACCATATTTCTCGCATAAATATTTTAGATTCATTTGCTATTATCATAATTTACATTTACATTTAATTTACATTAGAACCATATTACGTGTAATGTGCATTTAATTAAAGTTGACCTTTATAAATAAAAATGTAGAATAAAGTTTATTTACTTTTATAATCAGTATTACTTGTTTAAGTTACATAAGCTATACTTAAACAATTAAAAAACTAAATTTAATTATGAAACTTGATCCTAACGAGCTATGAAGATAATTGGCGTGCACACATACATTTATATGCAGGAGAAAATTCTAAGTATAAAAAATTACTATATCTAATAATAATCCTAATTATTGTAATTTAATAAGTATCTTAATTGTTTATAATCTTGAAGCTATTGTAATTTTATTTCTGTATTAGAATTCTTGACTTTAAGTCTGCGACTAAATATCTTTTTTTATCACAAGACTTGCCATCTAAATTTCAAATTAGTTCCAGTATATTTCCAACGTAGCGACTAGTTATTGAATACATCGTATTGCTGTATAAATCACCAATAAATTAATTTTTCTAACCATATAGTCGAAAAACCACATACAGAATATATAGCTAGACTATTTAGATTATTTAACGTCATGGAAAAGAAATAGTAATTTTCACAGTTTTATAGGAATACATTATTGTATTGACGGACTTTTCAATATCGAATAAAAGAGTCACTGATTTTTTAAACGTTTTTGTCATCATAAATTCAGTGACCTTATGCGATCAGCAAACGTCAAGTAGATACATACGCTTTTCAAAAAAATTTAACAACGAAATAGAATAAACCTTCGCTTTTTCTGTCATAAATTATGCATTGAATTAATAAACGTCACAGGATGACACGTTTCATTTTAACACAAGTGATTAGTAACAGAAGGATCCTAAGCTCAAATTTTGTGTACAATTTTTAGTGAGAATCGCAGAAGAATTTTTTAAGTCTAGATGACATTAGTAACTGAAATAACCCTATTCTCGCATCTTTACGTTACTGTTTATTTGTTGCATATGTGTGAATATACCTGATAATTGTTCTAACCATAAACCATAAATATTGTATAATTCCCGGATGTAATTAAGGAACTTTTCACGTTGATTCTTCTGCACTAATATATATCTACGATAGAGCTATCGTACGAGTTTATCTCGTATGAAATAGAATTTTCAAAAATAATCAGCCGCAATTAATTCAAGATTAGCTGAATGACGTTATAAAATATTTTCGCGATAAGTTGTTTTTTGGGGTTGGGAGCTTTTACTGGGTGGTACAATCGGAAAAGAATTGCTGGCAAAAATATATTCAACGATTTAAATTTAAATTTAAATCAACAATCAATAATATGTAATTATCTTCTCTCTATATATATCTTGAACAATGACTAACAGGAAACGATCTCGTTTTCACCCACCCTTCCATTTTCCTTAACTAATCATTTTTTTTGTCCACGCAAAAAAAATGATTAATTAAGGAAGCTAAAAATACATTTGCTATGAATGAATTGCGTTTCAACACAATTATTAGCTGAAATAAAAAATGTTCTTTAATATGAATAGCTAAGTAGCAGCTATTTCTCATTATCTTACGTAAATCTGTACATTAAATTCAATTTAATTACTGTTGTGAAGAGAAGTTAGCATGATGGATTTATCTAAACGTTATTTGGCTCTAGCAGCGAATATTTGTTATTGTAGCACCAAAATTTATAGATGTGGCAGTTAAAATGTTTAATTAAAATAGGGACAGCTAATGTTGTCACTACTAAAGCTCAATTGAAAAAAAAAAAAAGATTTCAATACTCGAACTTTCGAATAAACGTGCGTCAAGCGTATAGAACGAAGACCTTCGTGAAGGAGAGTATAAAGTATACATTCTTTCATTCAGTTATAAAAAAGAATAAACCCTTGTTGACACGCGAAATTAGTAATCAATTCGGAGCACTGATTGAGGATGTCTACAAAAAACTCAAAGATAGACTACGACCGATATTCATCCGTTCTTATTTCAAGAGCATCTTAAGTAATGTCTTAAGCTAATACGATTGTGATTGGTTCGGAACATCTTAAGACTGATCGGAAGAACTTAAGACGATCTCAAATATAAGAACTATGTACGATATCTACGAAGTTCTCAATTGCTTATCGAGTTTCAGTGAAATAAACTGACCTTGGTATACAAATACTGTGGAGCAGGCCGTGATGCCTGAGCACGTGTATCAACTCGGGCGCCGTTCTGGTGAAGCCGATGATAGAAAAGCTAGCCAATAGCGTATTCCAAAGACACAGTATTCCCCTGAGTTCGAATCTCGGCCTGCTGGCCATGTAGTGTTGCCCGCCGAATATCAGAATCATGTACAAGAAGCAATAGTAGAAGCCGTACGTCCAGTTCTTTACCATCCATTGCTTGGTCTCGTGGTGGCTGAATGTCTCCTCGAAATTAAATATGTAGGAATAATTCGGGAGCGTCACCTCCATGTAATCCACCTTGTTCATCTTTGATCTCCTTCTGAATTGGCGTGTCGTTCAGCAATTCTGTAACAGATACAAGGATAAAAATATGTATATACCACGGACTTCGTCAGATTGTTTACGAACGATTACGTTATGTTACTAAATTTAGAGGCCGGCAGGCCCAAAAAAGAATATTGCGGATACCAGTTTGTTTTTTTTTTTTTTTTACAAATTCGACTTGTGAAAAGGCTTACGATTTAAAAGACGTTCATAAGCGTATGTAAATATTTATACTTTGTAATTTCGGTATCGCGCAGCTCGGGGAACAGTCTCGTCCTGCCAGCGCTCATTGAGAGTCTGTTGAGCGTGAAGAGCGATCGGATCTTATATTTAATGATTGTCTCGAGTACGATCTCGAGATCGTGGGCGCGATTATCGGGCGGTCGGACGATTTCGGACTTAAAACGCTCTCGAAAGCGCAAGATCGGACTATGGACAGCTACCTCCTACTCACGGAGCTTTCGATCGTGGACGATCAATGTCCCCGCCGGCCACGGAAGTGACCACGCGGCTTCGCGTGATCGTACTTAAGGCCTAATCTCGCGCACGCTATCTCGCCGGCGCTATCGCGCGCGGCATTTCGGACGCGTTTTGATTTTTGTGAGACGTGAGACAATGTCAAACAGACGGCGGACTATGGCCGGTGCCACAGTCCGGGTGCTTCGGGAGTGCGTGCTCCGAAATCTCAAGTAGGGAGACCGAGCTAATTAAGCATTATCTCGAGATTTCGGGGATTCCGCTCGGTCAGCCGATCCCTCATTGGCCGAGAGGGATCTTACGATCCGGCCTCGTGAGGAGCCATCCTCTCGGCAAGAGAGTCACCGAGATCCTGGACATGCGCGCGTGATCGGGCCGGGTGCCCTGGCCTGCCGGTTATAAAAAAAATAATAATAAAATAAAAAAAATAGCGTCGCGATCCACCGACGACAGCCGCGCGCAGCCGCGCCGCGCACGCGTGAGACGAGAGCGCGCCAATCCGAGTTCGACTCTCGATCTCACGCGGCCGCTCACGCGATGCACCGATCGATGTGCAAGAGCGAGGAGGTTGTCCGCGCGAGAGAGTCCCAGCCGCGCGCAATCGTGAACGGTTTCACAACGCGACACGCGACGCGGGGCACCTCGACGGGAAAACCCTGTGGCGAGCAAGGACGTGAATTTTCTCTCGCGTAAACTTATCCGCGTATCGCACACGCACACGATATTGAAAAAGTACTTTGGCTAATTGGCGCCTGAAATAGCGGAAATTATTATATATCAGAAACGCAGGTTGACGTGAATCACGCAAAACGAATCAATTTCGAAAAATTGGATTACTGTTGTGCCATTATGCCTCCCTCAGTGTTGTATAAACAAAATAGAAGCGCGAACGTTTCGATGATTATGTAGAATGAAGTTTGCTTTTTTTTTTCTTCCTTTTGCGTATATTTTTAACGCTAATGATATTCCACGACGAGGAGGAAATGTTGTAGACGCAAGAAAAAACATAACGTAATGTCTCTTAATTTAAGCCGTATGAATATTTATTTTCTTGAGACGTCAAACGCTGAATAAGCGTCGCGGCTGATTTTGTGAAATCCTGAGGAGGGGGTACGGCAAATTCCTCGTTTCCAAGTACAACGGTGAAACGGACCGCGCATCTCTACGACGAATTGAGAAATTCTTACATCGTCGGGGTTTCCAATAACGGCTGATGTCCATTTCTACAATATAGATTAACTTTAATCTCGGCTTCGACTTGCTCTTTACCTTTTTCTAGTTTCAAGAATTAGGAAAAGGATGAAAAGTGAGTTAAATTGAGATTTAAATTAATGTACCTTGATAGAAAGGTGCATGAATTGATCAAGTTCTGCACTGTAAAAAATTGTCCCAATATTACCCGTTTTAATAGGAGTAAACTTACATAAAAATTTTTTACGGTGTAAGAGCCATATCTCTTAATGACGGTCATAGATGTTGTTGCGCAAATATTACTCAAAAGTTGCGCGATGACAACGATAACGTTAACGTTTAGTAACAACGTTAAATAGTGTTACAGAAAATGGCAGTATAATTACAGGCGTAATTACACGACAAGGTAACGAAATAACGAAATTTTTATTGAAGCGAAAGAGCAACATACCAAAACTTTTTTTTTTTAATCTTTATGTAAGTTTATTAAAGTGGGTAATATGGGAAGAATTTTACACACTTTCTTTACATGGTGGATACTGATCATGTAATTTTTAGAAATGTGAAAAGTGAAAACTTTCACGTAAACGCAATGATTCTATTGATTAAAGTCCTTGAGTTCATGCGAATCTTTTCACTTTTCACATTTCTGAAAATTACATCATCGATACTCCGAGTTGGCTTAATCGACAGCCTGAAATTCATTTCTATAATATAAATTAACTTTAATCTCGATTCAGCTTGCTCTTCATCTTTTCCTAGCTCCGAGAATTAAGAAAGGATGAAAAGTGAGTTAAATTGAGATTTAAATTAATGTACCTTGATGAAAAAGTGCATGAACCGATCAAGTTCTAAGTAAACTCAATCGCGATAGTTTGAAATCCATTTCTACCAATGTGACTAGAGTGACTTTAATTTACTTTCTCTCTTTTTTCTAGTTCCACGAAGATAGAAACAGAAGAAAATAGAAAGTTAATTTAAACTCAGATTCAAATTAATCTGACGAGCAACATCAGACAGAGAAACAGACACGAGCGAACAAGTTTCGGGTCGTTAAATTGATGGCTTTGGATTTGAATTATAGTGCAATAAAGGTATAGCAATAAAAGTGTCACGTGCTACGTGATAAATAAATACGATTTTCAGCCCATCTCCGTTTCTACCCGAACTTCTCAAGCGGCGGCGACGAGATCGCAATGACTTCATCCTCGGCAAACACGGCGCGTCAAGTGTCAATAGAGCAGACGTATTAACGTACGAAAAGCCTCTTATTTTCTCAAGCTTTCGGAGAAATGACGGCCGGCGATTAGCATTGAAAAAGGGGCGCGCGTGAAATCGCGGTGCCGCCGCCGTCGCCGCCGCCGCCGCCGCCGCCGCCGCCTCGTGAAAACGGCGCTCTCTCGCCAGCGAGGAATGCGAAGACACGCGAATGCGCGCAAGGAAGAAGCCGCGTCCCCGATGTCGCTCCCAGATACATGTAGGCGCGACAAGATTGTAAGCTTGCGGCCACTGCCGTGTCTCACATCCAGGTCGTGCCGTGTGTCTGGAGTGCGCTTTCTGAATGATTTCCGATCCACGCAGACACGCGCGTGCGTTGCACGAGGAAGGTGTCCGATTCGTTTCATTCAACACACGTACAGGAGCGGGTAGACAGAGTGCGCGCGCGCGCGCGCGCGCACACGCACACACAGTCATAGATAGGCGTTACGTACCTAGAAGACTGACGTTACACCTTTCGCCAAATTCTTTCCCTCGAGTCGTCCAGGCAAGAAGACGTTCGAGGCGCCGACGTATCGTCGTCCTGGCGGATCCACGAAAACTCGAGGCCCCCAGAAACTGTCAGAAGACGAAGAGGAGGGCCTCTCGGTCGCGCGTTGGCGAGCCGGCGTGTCCGACGTGGGCAAGGCCACTTCCTATTGGAGCGAGAGCTACCGGGCGTCCGGTGGCACACCGGCGCCTTCTGATACACGAGCGAAATCGATAGATAAACAAACGGGCAGGAGCGAGATGGGCAGGGAGGAGACGATGACTCTCTCTCGTCGTCCTGCCGTCGCCGACGTCGTCGCGTGACTCACGATCGCTCTCGATCTCTTTCAATATAATCCCAGCGGACCGCTTCCTCGCTCCTTCCGGGTCCCACGAGCGATCTCGTCTTTCTCTTTCCTATATAGATATATATTATGTATATGTGTGTGTGTATGTGTGCGTGTATGTCTAAGACGCGCCGACGTCGCCGTACCCGTGCCCAATCATGCCCGCACACACCACGAAGACAAGCCGCGCTATGCCGCGCGAAACTGCCCGCTCGTCGTCTTGTATCGCCTCTGCACCGCACCCCTCGCACAACCGCGATTCCGCGCCCGAATCGCGCGGGCGGCGACATCTGGCGGGGCGAGGGCGCCGAATTCCACCGTGACGAGCTCGCCGCCCGATCGGTAAAGCAGCGACCGTGCGTGATCGGCATATCGCGATTACAGGTGTGCGCCGTGCAATGGCCGTGGAGCGTCGTCGGCTGTCGTGCTCGCGTTTATGTGTTGTTGTTGTCGAACCCGCAGACATGACAGGCAAGCAGTGTCAGCCGGATGACAGCGAGGACAATCAGTCGCGGATTAAACTGATAGCGGACAAGCGCAGGCTCTTGGAGGAGAAGTCGGCACAGGTACGGCACTCGAGTCTCTTTCCCAACGTTACGGATCCGCTGGACCGCGCAGCGATTCCTCCCTTCGTTGCGTGGCTTTCGCTGCGGGACATATTGCCCGTTTCGTCCGTCGGTTCGTTACTCTTGCATGAAGAAAATTAATAGACGGTGTAATGTGAATTCGCTATCGCTAAAATGAGAGCTGTCACTGTGCGTAGTGTTTAAAGTAGATTGCACGATACGCGTCCGTAAATTACAAGTCTCTATAAACACAAGATGGGAGCAGCCTCAAAGATGGATTTCAGCTTTTTTTTTTTTATATCATGTTAATTAAACTAAATGATGTTTAAGAGATTACTTTTGTATACTCTTCACTGTATGTTAGTCATCCCATATGACTATTGCAACAATGTAACTTATCATACGTATGGCAAGGTATGTCTGCTTCCAAAGCTATTTTTATATTTTCTTAATAAAACAAAAAAAAAGTAGATGTCAGTTCATTTTATACGCAAGACTAAATTTAATTTATGTAATATGCAGCAAGTGAAATCATGTTATTTGTAAATAGAAAGCAGAAATAATTTCTTATTATTAATTGATTAAATAATATATAGAATTTTTTTAGATAAAATATAAAAATTATCGTAAGTAATTAACGTGAAGTAAATACTAAATACTATTTTTTATTTTTTTGTATAATTGTAGAATTATTAGAAATGGGCACAATTTGCAGGTTGAGGCAGAAATCAGGAGCTGTTTTGAAGACCTAGCGAAACTCCTGCGATCTAGAGAGAAGCAGCTGCTGCGTCAGGCCGAAGCCATCCACAGACAGCAACTCTCACTGATAGAAACTTCACTGGACTTCTTGCCATCGTCGGTAGCGGTCCTGAATGATAGGGGCAAGCTGGAGAAACAGATACGCCAATTCGGTAATGTCGAGACACATGGATCGAATAGCATTACTGTAAAGGACGTGGAACCATATAAGATTGTGGATTATCAAGACGCCAATAAGGACCATGTTAGTTTCGACAAATCGATCACTAAAAAGTCCGAGCAAAAAGCCAGAGATCATCTGAGCCTTCCACGTTGCAAGGATTTTATATCTGACTACAGGACCGTGCGTATCTCAAGCTTGCCCACATTTCTCACCGATAATCAGCTGCGAGACTCGCAGAACGTAAAGGCCGGTGCGTTGAAGATTTTCAAAGACACCTTTTCTATATCAGGGTGCTCGCCGCTTTTGATCATAAAACGCAAACTCGGCCTGACACATGTATCCTTGGACGGACTGCACGCCTTCGGCAATTCACGGAACGTACAGTCCTTCGGGACGTCTTGTAAGAGTACGGAATCCTGCGAGCTAGATGCGTCGACGAACAAAGCGGCTGAAACTAATTCGCGAGAGTTCGATAAGAAAATCGTAGATCAGGATGATTCTGAGACAATTAGACGTCCAAAAGAACGTGAGAGAAGCTATGAGCATCCGATACAGGTGCAACAATGGTTGCAGCAGATACTCGCGGAGACTGAGATAGAGCCTGCAATTCACGAAATCGGGCAATTTTCCGAGATATCCAAGGCAAAGCTTTGTAACGAGCTGTAATCCAATTCGCCGATCGATTTAAACATCCTTGTATTGTGTTTCAATTGGGGCCAAAGTTTCCAAAACGATGGAAAGCAAACTGAAAAGGCTGATCTACCTTAGAATTGCACATGCCCGATACTTTTAATTTATACAATCGCTTGTAAAATAAATTGGAAGGACATTCTTACAGTGCAGCTCTTCCGTGGTCGTAGAAGAGTGTAAGAAAGGATACCAAATTTGAGTGATGAAGAGAGAAGAAAAAGAAGAGAGAGTAAAAGATTTATTGTGTACATCGATAAACTTTAGTACCTCCGCCACAGATGCTTAATGTGGTATTCCTTGTTTATACAACGAATACTTCGCCGTTCTTAAGACATCAAACAAATTGGTTAGTGCCCTTTCGAAAAATGGTGTGCTTAAAAATCCGAATTTTACAATTGATAAGACTGTTTTTATTCCATTAAAAATATCGCGTATTTATTTTATCAGCTATAAGTTTTTAGTTTATATAGAAAGAGTGTTATGCTTGTTGGTCAATGAATCTTGACAGTAAATAAATGCATAATCTTATTGCGATAGTTTCTTCGAGTGATATCGTTTTTATAAATAAAACTCACGATTGTACAATATTGTTGTAAATAATTAACTTAATTCATCATCGCATTTAATTTCGCATGTAATTTCAGCTCTTTTCATTCTTACGTGACTAACTTGTGCGTATGTACTTGTAGATTTTGCAACCGATTGATTCAGTGGATGCTCAATATTTTTGAAGTCGTAATTAAAATTCCATCAACTATTAACATTAAACAGAAGCAAATAGGCTTATTATTTATTTTGTATTTTATCACTGCTTAATGCTGTTAAACAGATAATATTGGTTTGAATTGTGTTTTGTTATTACATTTAATACTGTGAGAAAATGTCCTCAATAAATTATTTTTTGTAAAATTGCACTAGTTAGGAGAAGTTCCTATAATTAATAATTAGAAATATTCGTCATTATTTTAATTAATTCACATTTGTATGCTCACGCATAAATTTTTTATTAATTTGATTACTTTAACCCTAAATGGTATAAATCTGACGTGCTCTTAAATATTAAAACAGAGGAAAAATTTATTTTTCGGGGTATTTTTACAAAATTATCGAACCCCGCAATTAAAAATTTACTTCAAATCAAATTCTAATCTTTTTATTGTAAGAGTATCATATGTGATAAAATTATTATTAATTTATGAAAATTTTATTACAACTGTACGAATTTATTATACCGATATGAATGCATTAAGATGTTTTATACTATTTAGGGTTAATTGAATGCATGCATATGTTTATTTATATTTTATCAATTATTTAAATCAGAAGAAAACGCTTGTTAGAAAAATAATTTATCCCGATATAATTTTATCGTTCTTACATCGAGCCTTTATAAAATACAGTGTATATATATATATATATATATAT